>JAVTVJ010002081.1:0-226130 GCA_034509425.1 Eopsaltria australis
GGATTGATGTAATTGTTTCTATCTGCAGGATTTACAGCTGCTTTATTTTAGATTAAAAAAGAAAAGTTCAAGGTTTGGTTTGAGCTGTGTTGTATTTCAAGAGGAATCTAAATAAAAACTCCTTGGCTGTTTTAAGCTATGAATTCCTCAGTATTTCTCCATATTTTAAGGAATTAGCAGCTATTTTCAAGAATTATTTCCCCTCTAGGAGTTAGTTGAGGAATTAATTTGCATAACACCATCCACAGTTTGTTTTCATCTCTTTTTTCTAATTTTCCTCAATTTTTATTCCTCCTTCATCCAAGCTTTGCTTGGAAAACACAAAACACGTTTAAAATCTGGCCGTGAATTAAAAAAAAACCAGATCTGGCAACATTTTCAGAGCTGTTTGAAGCTTTCCTTGTAAATAATTACAATAAATATTGTTCTAACTCCAGCCTTCATTTTATTATGAATGACTTAATGGCCTGATTTTGAGATTAATTTAAGCGAGCGAATTAAGAGTTCACAGGTTTTTTTGCCATCAAGACCAGACCTAAATATTCAGATTATAATTAAGACTTCTTGCATAAACATCCTCCTGAGACACCTGCGAGTGACTGAACGTCTGAAAAAAAGAGGTTTTTAATCAAAATGGAACTGGGAGGTTCCTCACAGTCGTCCCTGGGTAAAGTCTCCAGGCACAGAAGTGACCCCAAAACACACGGAGAAGAGAGGGAATTTCCCTGGCGAGAGCAGCATCTGCAATTCGTTTGGAATTGTAATTAATTAGCTTGTTATGAAGAATTAGCCCCTCAAAGCCTTGGAGCTTCTGCAAAATTCTTGCAGATCCTGAGTTCCCTTCTCTGCTGAGTTTAGCTTTTCTCTTAGTAATTCTGGGCTGAGCTTGTGTGGATTTCACGAAGACATTTGGGGTTTCCCACCAAAATCCAGATTTTAGAACTGGACATGATTCCAGAATGGGAGTCGAGTCCAGAACTGGAGACGACTCCTGAACTGGACGCAATTCCAGAATTCAACACGAATCCAGACCGGACACGATTCCAGAACTGGACACGAGTCCAGAACTGGACACGATTCCAGAATTGGGTGTGATTCCAGACTGAACTCAAGTCCAGAACTGGACATGGTTCCAGAGCTGGACACGATTCTAGAACCGGACACGAGTCCAGAACTGGAAACAATTCTGGGTCGGATGTCCTCAGAGTAGAGCACAGGGAATGAATCCCCTCCATGGTTTCCTGGGATGGCCCCGACCTGCATTTGGGTCTTTGCCCTTGGGGTTGGCCCAGTCTCACCTCTCCACCTGTCCCGGTCCCCCTGGACTGGAAATTATTTAAACTTAAATATTCCTGTGGTTTAAGGTGTTTAATTCAGCCCCTCTGGCCGTGTCTGCCTGGAATTTGGGGTTCTTTGCAGCCACCCCTCGTTCCTGGCTGGGATTTGCTGCCCAGCCCAGGCAGATGAAGCTGTGGGTGTTTGATCTGAGGTCGTTTTTGGGGTGGGCGGAGCCTGGGACTTCACCCCTTCTCAAAGAACCTCCCTGAAGGCACAGGGAGATCGAAATCCTCCATTTTCACACCTGACTGGAGTTCATTTCTTTGTTAATTTTATTCAAATTCTGCCACGAACAGCTTTAAAATCTCTCAGGTTTGAGGTTTGCCTTGGCGTCTTCCTGTGGTCCAATAAACTTAAACGATTTCTGTTATGATTTCCGGGTTTGTCCAAAAATAACTATAATTCACTCCTGGATGGATCTGCGGAGGGTTCCTGCCAGGAGCTGGGGTGGTGTGGAATTCCCAAGCTGGAATTCTGCTGGAACAGCAAAAAAAAAACAAAACAAAACAAAAAAAAAACCACAAAAAAACAACACAAAAACAAAAAAAAAACCAACAAACCCAAAAACCCCACAAAAAACCAAAAAAACAAACCAACACCGAAAACTAATTCACACTCAAGGGGAGAAATTATTTACTCACCGTGCAAAACGACACACCCAAAACGGGAGGGTTTTGTTTGTTTTTCAGACCTGTTTTTCCGCGGGCTTTCAAATGCAGATTTTTAATTACAGTTTCAAATTGGATGAGCGCAATTAGCGCTGCCCTGGGTGCCGGCTCCACCTTCCTCCTTTGGTGCCACCAAGGCTGGCGAATGTGGGATTCGGATCCATCCCCCGGGAGCCAGGATCTGCCTGGAATAATTGGGATAAACCCAGTTCGTTTTCCATGGGAAACCCCTCGCCCGCTTTTTGCTGCTATCGCATCCCAAATCCCCGATTTTTCCGTTTATTTCCTTTGCTTATTCAGGAAGGGAAAGGTCGTGGCCGGCTGATTTGGAGCTGGAGAGCCGGGATTTAACACAGTCCTGGAAAACTTTTCCATGCCGGGAAAATGAGGAAAGATTTAATGCTCAAAATAAACTCAAAATTCAGCCCGTCCTTAAACTCTGCAGGTCATGGAATCAAGGAGTGGTTTGGGGTGGAAGGGACATTAAAAATCACCTGGACCATGGGCAGGGACAACTTCCATTATCCCCGATTGCTCCAAGCCCACCTTGGACACTTCCAGGAATGGGAAATCCATGGAATCGCCTGAGCCAGGGCCTCCCCACCCTCCCAGGGAACAATTCCGTCCCAAAATCCCATCTAAACCACATCCCTCCTTGTCCTGTCAC
Source organism: Eopsaltria australis (assembly GCA_034509425.1). NCBI lineage: Eukaryota > Metazoa > Chordata > Aves > Passeriformes > Petroicidae > Eopsaltria > Eopsaltria australis. Next base: position 2,674 of record JAVTVJ010002081.1, read on the forward strand.
TCCCTGCCCCTGCCCAAAGTCCCTCTCCACGTTTTTTGTCAGCTCCCTCAGGTCCTGGAAGGCCCCAAATTTGGGCAAGGCCACCCCAAAGCTTCTCCTCTCCAGGCTGAATTCCTGCAACCTCTGCCACCCCTTTTCACTGCATAAAACAGGAAGAAAATCTTGCAAAAAAGGAGCTTTTTGTTAAAAGTTTTCCAAGTTTTTCCCAATGAACAGCAGGAGGCTCGGGGTGTGATGCAGTGGGACTTTAATGAGAGCAAAACAGCAGAATAAAAAAAGTACAAAGTGTAAGTAAATATGTGTAGGATCCAACAAGAACTGTTGAGGTTTTACATCCTGGGATTCTTCTCTTGAAGCTGCCGTGGGCAAAGTGACAGGAAATAAAAACATTTCATCAGAAATACCAAAGAATGAGACAAGCAAAGGCCTGGTTTGAGGAGCTCCCACAGCTCCGTGAACCTCGAGTGGGGTCGTAGGTGTCTCCCACCACATCCAGAGCAGGATCTCAGCCCTGCTTTGGGTCGTGCTCCAGCATTCCGGGCTGTTTCATCCCGTTTTTCCCTTAGCAGGGCTCCCCGAGGCGGGAGCTGTAGCGGCGGGAGGGCCGGCTGTACCCAAACCCCCCAAATAATCCCCCAAATCCCCCGGAGCTCCCGGAGCCGATGGGGACCCCCTCGGAGCTCAGGGTGCTGCCCACAGCCGCGGACGCCGAGGATCCCACGGCGGTGTTCTGGGGGAAGGAGCTGAGGATGGGTCCGGGCAGAGTGACCACCACGGGAGAGGGCTGGATCACGTAGGTGGAGTCCTGGCACTGCCGGACACAGGGCTCGTTGCAGCTGTTGGCCAGCGGCGTGGGGCCGCAGGAGGTCGTGGGGGGACACAGATCATAGGAAGACATTTCCTGGGTCGGAGGGGAGGTCTGGAACACAGGGAGGAAATTCAACCCCGTCACAGAGCAGAGTCCCCAAGAGCAAACTCTTTATTACAAAACCAGGCCTTTTAAAGCCTTTATCAGTTAAATTCCATTTAAGCGCAACAAATGCAATTCAACCAACCACCATGAACCACAATGTGGGCACAAAATGGTTTTATAAGTTGCTTTTCTACCCCTAATTCAGCTGAGTCACTTTCCTGAAGTAATTTTCTACTTAGCCAAAGTCGCAGGTATTAAAGTGATTTTTGCTCTGTTTTCCTGCCTCCAGTAGCAGTGATTAAATATTCCCTTCATCCCCGCAGACTCCGAGCGCTCCCAGGGCACCAAAAACCTTAAATCTGCCCTAAATCCTCCTCTTTTGGGAAAGAACTGTTTATATTCCTCCAAACCGAGAGGCAGACAGGATGCTGGTCCAGGTTTCTCTGCTGCCAGCTCCCTCCAGGGTCGTTTTTGAGCCACCCCAACTGGAAAAGGGGCTGGTGACTTCCTCCCCTCCCAGGAATTGGGGTGTTTGGAGGCTGGGAAAGGACGCTTGGAGCATTTATTTAGGATTTTTATTCCGAGCACCTCCTGATCGCCATAAAACTGGACTTTTAAGTCCATTCCAGCCTGGAAAGTTCCTGGAGTCGATGTTGCTGCGGGACAAAGCTGCTTTTTTTTTTTTTTTTTGGACAGAGACCATTCCCTGTATCCCCCAAGCCCTGTCTCATCACCCTGTGCTTCACGAGTAAATAAAGCCTTTCTTTTGGGTGGAAAAAAAACCTTTCTAATTTCCCTTCAAGGTAAAAAAAAGAAAGTAAAAACAAAAAAGAGAAATATTTATAAAGGACTAACACCACCCAATAGCAACAACAACCAACCAACCAAACAAATAGAATTAAAACAGCCGTCTAAGTGGCACTTTAGCATTTTAAAAGAGGCTCAGACTCACCTGCTCGCAGGGTGAATGAGGCAGGAGAAGTGGATGGAAAATGCCCCTTGTCCCGTACGCTTTTATAGCGCAATGGGGAGGCTTTTCCCATGCATGGAATTCCATAATGATCCCTCTTTTCGCATGCAAAAATCCCCTCAAAACTGATCGGCTCCTGCTCTTTGTTTGTTTCGAAATCTCCCCCCGGGATTGCTTCCTTTCCCTCTTCCCCTCATCGCGTTCCCATTCCCGAGCTTTCATCTCCACTCCTGCACTCCCGATTAATTGCGGCGACTCGGGTGAATTAGAGCATTAATTAAGTCGCCTCCCGAGGCCAGCGGACGTTTTAGGCTTGGTTTTAGTCATTAAGACACGGCTTTCAGGGGCGTGTTGTGATGTTTAGTCCTCGTTCAGGACTTCATTCCTTTAGGTGAATAATCCCTTTTTAAATGTTATTTTTCTGACGTGGAGCCCCAGCGTTTCATTCCAAGCTTTACCACGAGATAAGGTAGGTATTCCCAAATTAACCTGTCGCTCATTCATCTTTTTGGCCGATTTCCCCCGCCAAAACCGCAGTCTTTCCCTCTCTTTTTTGAGGACACCCCTCTTTCGGGCCCCACATCCGAACCCGTAGTTAATTCACATTCCCAAATTTCCCACCTCCCGCAGCCGAGAGGAGCAGCACTTTTCCCCCGAAGATTTCAAAGCCGGAAGAAAATTAAACCCAGAATTGCTGAGTAACAAAACACGTCCTGAAACTGCCTTGGCCAAACCGCAGCTCTCCCGGTTTTTATGGGCACAGCCAATCCAAACACCCACAAACCTGCATTTCTTCACCCAAAAGTGAATTTTAATATCATTTCCATGCCCGAGTCACCCGAAATCCCGGGAAGTTGCCAGGATGCGCAGCGATTTTCGCGACAAATTAAACGCTCGGGATTAATTCAAATTTTGGGGGTTTAGAGGCTGCGCTGTGTCTGAACCGTCAGGAGAAGCTGCCTCTGGCTCTTCCTCCCATTTATCCCGGCTCGGTTTGTCCCTGCTGGAAATTCCTGCATGGAAAGGACGCAAAAAGCTGGGATCGGGGTCGGGATCGGGGTCGGGATCGGAGTCGGGATCGGGGTCGGGATCGGAGTCGGGATCGGGATCGGAGTCGGGATCGGGATGGGGATCGGGTCGGGAATCTCCTCCGAGCGCTCAGCACAAGATAAAAATTAATTCCAGATGAGGAGTTCTTTGTACAAAAACCGGGCTCAGACTTCAGAGGGGCAAAGGACTTCAAAGTTCCCATCACTTCTCGGTAATGACCCAAATATGCAAAGTTTTGGCTCCCCGAGGTTTGAGGAGATCTCAGCATCCCCTTCAAGAATTTCAATCAAAGCGGGTGAGTCAGGAGCTCTCAAATGACTTGGCCTAATTCAAGATAAACACCTTCAGAAACTTTATTTTATTAAACCTTTGTATAATTAATCTTTAAAAAATAGAATTAAGCCAAATCTTCATCTCCTCTAAAATCCTTTAACTCTTCATGTTTTCTCCACAAGAAAATTGTCTTCTTTTCTACTGAAGTTTTTTTTTCTATTAAGGTTTTTTCTAGTAGAATCCTTTCTACAAAAGGTTTTCCTACAAAAGGTTTTTCTATAAAAGGAGTCTTTCTCCTCCCTCTCCGTAAAATCTCTACAACCCAACACCCTGTAATCTTTTTATATATATATTTATTTTTTTTTTAATAATTCCTTCTAGTAGGAATCACTCCCAAGAAAACTTAACTTCCCTTTCCTATCCGTAAAACTGAGATAGCCCAGGAACGATTCCTCCTCCTCCTCATCCTCCCCTCCAGGCACAGAAAGTGCCGCTCTTGGAGGGGAGATCGCATTTTGGGAAAAGCCTCATTAACAGCCCGACAATAACGCTCCCTAATTAACACCGAGAGCTCATCCCAGATGTTGGGAACCTCTGGATGGGGAACCAGGACACCACAACTCCGGTCCGTGGAGTTCCACGCTCCTCACGCTCAATTAACAGCTTTGTGAGACAGAGCTCCCAGGACAGGCGAGGCACCAAAGAGGTGACAAATTACTGCGTGAATTGAAATTTGTAGCTTTGTGCTGGCTTCGGAGCCCTGGGTGTGATGGAACAAAGGATTGAAACCATCCCTGGGTCCTGGAGATGAAAGGAGCTTTGAGGGAGCTTTGAGGGAGGTTTTTCGTCTCACGCCAGGCTGGCGCATAAACCACGAGCAATTTAACTCCTGGGGACAGCTCAACCTGCTGCAGACGTTGTTTGTGTAACTGCAGTTATTGGAATGCCCCAAACCTTCCCAACGTGAGAATTTATTTCAGTTTTTTTCCCCCAAAATTGACCGATTTAGTGCCTTCAGTGGCAGGTACAAATCTAAATCGGATCCTGGAGGAGCTCTGCGTTCTCCACACTCCAAGCTGAACAGTTCCAGTATTCCCAGTTTCCCCAGACTCTTGATGATCTACTCAGTGATAAATTTCACCCCAAAAGAGTTTTAAATAAGAACAGGAAGGGAAGGGGGAAAAAACCATCAGGAGATTGGAATTAGGATAAAAGCATCACTTTATTAATCCCAACGAGAGGATTAAAGCCCTGCAAAGCACCGGGGGTGGGTGTGGGGGGAAAGGCTCAGCTCAGGGGGACGGGAGTTCCACGGGCAGAGCTCTTCTCCCAGCACACCCGGAGAACCACGTCCCACCCACTTCCCAAATTTAAAACTTTACACTGGGTAGTACCAAATACACCGAGCAGCAGAGCCACGAACCGGATCAAAAACACAAAGGAGTAAAACAGGAGCAGTGGCCTCGTTCCGGGAGCTGATGGGCTCTGTTCAGGTGGAGCTGCGGGGATCTGACATCGCTTTTGAAACCGTGAGCTCAGTCCTGCTGCAGGGATGGGTCAGGATTCTGCATTCCTGGTGTTTTCCTCCCGTTTTCCCCCTCCCTAATCAGTAGAAGCCGCTGCGGGAGGGGTTGTAGCGCCGGTAGGGCCGGCTGTAGCCACTGCCCAGCCCGCCGTAGCCAAAGCCCCCAAAGCCCAAGGAGCTCCCAGAGCTGATGGGCACCCCCTCGGCGCTCAGGACGCTGCCCACGGCGGCGGACGCCGAGGATCCCACGGTGGTGTTCTGGGGGAAGGAGCTGAGGATGGGCCCGGGCAGAGTGACCACCACAGGAGAGGGCTGGATGACCACGGTGGAGTCCTGGCACTGCCGGACACAGGGCTCGTTGCAGCTGTTGGCCAGCGGGGTGGGGCCGCAGGACGTGGGGGGACATCGCTCGTAGCAGGACATGGCTCGGGATGAGGTCTGGAACACAGGAGCACACCTGAGCACACCTGAGCACACCTGAGCGCAGGTAGGAGCCGTGTCACACCAACACTCACTCAGTTCAGTTATCAGCACAAGAACTCTCCAAGGAGCCTCTTAGGAACCGAGCCAGGAGCTGAGGAGGAAACCAAACCCTTAAATAAAAGAGAGACAGAGGCTGGAACGTCCTCTGGGCTGTCAGTGATCCTGGGGAGGAGTTGGCAGCAGAACAAAAGAAACAAACCCCGTGTCTTTAATTTAATTGTAGGATTTTGATTGCACGTCTGGAGAGACCCAGCTCCGCACACCCGGAGCGCTGTGGGAGCAGCAATTAGGAGTGAAAAACCCAACCACAAATATACCTGTGGAGAGAGTTCCATGAGCAGCTGGAAAAATGAAAGGGAGAATTCATTTCAAGGCCCCAGCTTTGCCTACAAAGAGGTGCGAATTTCAATGTCATTAAGCAGCCTTGGAGAGGAGGTCTTTGAAATCTTTCCCAGACGACTCAACTCTTCCAGGGATGTGAGAAAAGGCAGGAATTCCCTGCACACTCCCTGGCTCTGCTCCCACCACGGCAATAAAACCAAAATTCTCTGATTTCTGAGGGATGCTCAGCTCTGCTCCAGTTTTTCCCTTTTTCCCCTTTATCCCCACAATCCCTGATCCCACTTCCCAACATTCCAGTAGTTGCCGTTGCACTCTGGAACAAAATTTCCACACTTAGCAATCCCAGCATTCCAGGATGGAGAAGACCCTCCAAGATAGAAAATACTGCTGAAATAGAGCTCCCCGATTTTCTGTTTTAATGAATAACTGGAGTTTAAAAGGATCTTTAAAGACCCCAGAGTTCCAACCCCTTGTGCACTTATTCCACCCATTCAATTCGTTAATCTTTATTATTTCTAATATTTTCTATGTCATTTTACATGTCTGAAATCCCATTTTACTAAATTTCTGTCACCAATTCAAGGATCTCTGTAACCAAATCGGGACTCCAGAAATTCCACAATACCCAACTTTTTAAACAGAAAAAAAAGTTCCCCCCAAACAAATCCAGCAACCAGCAGAACACTGTGGGGAAAAAATGAGATTATTAAAAGGCAAGAATTCAGCAAACAGAGAAAGAGAAGTGGATTTGAACTAACCTTGCTCACAAAAGAGGAAAGAGGGAAGAGGAGTTGTAGGAAGGAGTTGGGTTGAGTTGGTTTTTATACCTCAGCCCCAATGGCCTGGGGACCACAGACAGCCTTTGTACCTGGAATTAATTCCCAACGAGTATGTCCTGAATGGCAAACGTTCCACCTGATTAAATGTCTTTTCCTCACTGCTCATTTACTTTGTTTTTATTTCCTTATCTTCTGACAGACAGATTCCGTCCCGCAGGTTTCTTCTCATCTCGGGAATTAGGGGACAAATTTATTCCAGGGCCACCTCTCAGTCACAACAAAATCCAGACTCCGGCGTACGTTTGACTTTAGTCATAAAGAAAAATACTAAGAATGTCCGTAATACATAATTCATCGTTCCGAGGTGTTCTTTTATTAAGGGGATGAGTGTAAATCCTTAATAAATTCCTGTCTCCACCGATGCTCACCAGGCTCTGCCTCCAGCCGGGCGTCGGAACAAGATCAGCTCTGGGTTTGGGAAAGGCCCTGCCTAAACTGCCCTGAAACCCCACAGTACCCAGAATTGTGGAATTCACGGACAAATGATCATTTTATCACATTAAATCCAGGTGGTTTCATTGTATTAAATTTGGGTAAAGTACTCTGAGGCATGGCTAGAAGAACAAGGGGACATTTAATCCTGATTTATCACTTCTTTTACAAAGGGAACCCATAAGTCCCTTCTGCACCATCTCAGCTCACAAATATCAATCACAATCACGGAATCGTGGAATGGTTTGGGTGGGAAGAGACTTCAAAACTCATCCTGTTCCACTCCATGGGCAGGGACACCTGCCACCATCCCAGGTTGCTCCAAGCCTCGTCCAACCTGGCCTTGGGAAGAATTCCTTCCCAAATCCAAACTATATTTCCCCTCTTTCAGTTTTTCCCCTTCTCCTGTCACTTCAGGCCCTTGGAAATTCTCTCCATGTTTCTTTTTGGTTCCTTCAGGTCCTGGAAAGGCACAATTAGGTCACCCCAAAGCTTTTCCAGGCTTGGAAAAGTCCTCAGAGATTTTTTTTTTTTTTTGGAGATGTGAACATTTTAATTGACAATTGTTTGTAACTGGGTCAGACTGGGAATGGCACACAAAGAGTTTTGGCACCTCTTGGATTTGATCTTGGATCCCAAGGCAGCCACAAGTGAACAAATTGCTGAGGAGCTGGAAAAAAAATTGTCTTTATTAGACTGTGCTTGCAGTAATTTCACGTTGACATTATTAGAGTCAGTCTAAAAGTACCAGAAATTAAAAGTACCAGAAATTAAAAGTACCCATGAACTGGGAAGATGAAAGAATTTTTAATGGGTGGATGAAGCTTCTCACGCAATGCCAGCCTAAACCTAGACTGGAAAACAAAAGCAGGGCAATTTCTTTATCACGAAAAGGCTCCACCTGCAAAAAAATATGTGTGGGAACTAATTAATGCAAAAAAAGTGCTTTAATAACCTCATAAAGTCATAAATATCTGCTGAGTTATTGCACCCATTTCTCCGCCTGAACATCCAAAGGGGACGTGGCTCCCAGATCACCTTCAGTTCTTCAGGAATTGTCTCTTCAATGATTTCAGGCATTACAGGAGATGGATCAGACCCTTAAAGATGTAAAATTCTACATGAAATAAAAATTAGCACCTTCCTTTAATAAAACGTCAACATCCTGCACAACCCGTGGCGATGTTGGGCTGGGAAGGTTCCAGAACACGGCTCCATTTTTTCCCTTTTTGCCCCTTTTTCCCTTTAGATCAGCAAGGATAAATTTTGGGGTTTATTTCCCCTTCCCCAGACTCTTCATTCTCCAGATTTTCCCTCCTTCACCCTTCGTGCTCTGTGTCCCTTCCTGCCTCGCAGGACAACGATGCCCTTGAATGTCCCTCGCGGATCCCGGGGAACAACTCATCCACCAGTCCCGCCAGCAGGGCTCACGGAGCCATCCCGGCCCCTCCAATTATCTGTTTGGAAAGCTCTCTTCAAGCCCAGTCTCCTCTCAGGCTGGGACATTTTCACTTGCAATCTTTCTTTTTTAGGTGTTGCTGCCTCGAGCCGCAGACGGGAAGGGGACCCAGCAGAGGGACAGCTCCGATCTCTGCTGTGGGACCACGGACAGCACCCAGGGAAGGGCTGGAGCTGTGCCAGCAAGGTTTGGAATGGATATTTGTGGAAAATTCTTCCCCCGGAGGGTGCTGGAGCACTGAATTGACTCCCCAGGGCTGCCAAAGCTCCAGGAACGTTTGGACAACGCCCTCAGGGACATTTTGCAATTTTGAGGCCTGGCCAGGACCTGGAGTTGGATTAGATGATCATTGAGGGTCCCTTCCAATGAGGATATTTTAGGATTCTATCCCATCTTTTTGCTAAACTCTCCTCCCCCCGAATCTGTAAATTTGCAAGTGAAATAATTTTTAATAAACTTTAAACATAAGCATAAAATATTTGAAAAGAGAACCCCACCTCTTTTGCCTGTTCTGGGGACATTTGGGTGGGTTGGTGCCACACCTGAATGCCAGGAGCCTTCCCTCGAGCTCCTCAAATATTTATATCTCCGTTCTAGGATAATTTAATTCTCAAATAGATTTTTATTTTATGGCTTTATTGTTCTTTGATGCCTTTTGGTTGCCTCAATGGCAAGTGTTGCTTCTGCCATATTAATAATCACATTCAGGTTCTCAGGAGTTTCAAAGGTGTCAAATAAGGGACAAGATCTAAAACCTCTCAAGCTTAAACACCACAAATGCACTTTTAAACACACAGGTGGGATAAAAAAATTGGGGAAAAAATCCTAGAAAGAGAAATATATTTGTGAACCCGTTCAGTGCTTCTCAACAGTGTAGAACCCGACAAAATTATTTTTATCAGGTGGGTTGTGGTGACTTTTGGATGCACATTTTCCTCTGTGAAACTCTTGCATACATTTTCACATAATTCTACCCCGAGGGGAGGTAAAAAGGAGAGAAAAACCACAATGAAACTCAAAATCAGATGCAACATCAGTTTAATGATAAAAAGTCAAGTAGCATTCAGCAAAAACAAAAGGGAAAATATATATATTTATGAAGGGAAAAGAAGCCACTGAAACCATTCCAACTGAGAGACAGCAAGCAAGACTCCACCTTTCCTTAATTCCTGAGTAAAACCCCTCCACTGACTGCTGGCAATTACAGCATTAAACCACGTCAGTGTGAAATGCAAAATCACAGAGACAAGGAAACTCTTCCAAAGCAGGATTTTCAAGGCTGAGATGGGCTGGCCACGTGTCCAGACAGAACCTCCCTCCCTCCCTCCTGGGCAGGAGGGCTCAAGGGGGCTCAAGAAACGCTGGCCAGCAGCTCCATGGGACACTTGGCTTGGGCCTTCCTGGGGGAGGCACTCGCTGGACGTCCGGCCCGGCTCTAGCAGGGCAGGCACCTGCGGCCACAGTAGCGGCCACCAAGGCCAGAGAGCCCCGAGAGCCCAAAGCCACCCGAGTTGATGGGCACTCCCTCCTCGCTCAGGATGCTGCCCACGGCAGCGGAGGTGGAGGATCCCACGGCGGTGTTCTGGGGGAAGGAGCTGAGGATGGGCCCAGGCAGAGTGACCACCACGGGAGAGGGCTGGATGACCACGCGGGAGTCCTGGCACTGCCGGACACAGGGCTCGTTGCAGCTGTTGGCCAGCGGGGTGGGGCCGCAGGGCCGGCACAGGTCGTAGCAGGACATGGCTGTGGCTGGAGGAGCACCTGGGAGAGGGCAGGGAAAGAACCGGGAGTGGAATGTGAGGAGCAGCTGGAGATGCTGCTGGGCAGGAGAAAGAGCAGAGGGGACAGCCTGGAGAGGGAAGAAAGGGATATTCAACAGCCCTGATCCCAAAGTGTTCCCAGCAAAGAAAACCCAAAACCTCCCATCCTTCCCCAGTAAGGAACAACCACTAAAACCTGACCAGAGCAGGATCAGGGAGAAAGACTCTCAGAGACCCTACAGAGAAGCAAAGATTCGATTAAGGTCCGAGGAAAAAGAGAAGAGAAAGAAGAGTGAGGCCAAGGCCCTCACTGCTCACCCGTTTCACCGAGGAGGAGAAGGCAGGAGAAGTGGATGCGGGATCTCTGCTTGCTCTGCCTTTTATATCGTCCCACACAGCCCCGGGCCCACAGGCACCCTCGGCACAGGGAACGTGTTTACCAAGCTCATCCTGTATGCAAAACATCCCCATTAGAGAAATGGGGACGCTGCAGCGCTGCTGTTTCATTTCCCTGTGCAGGACATGCCCAGTCAGCCTCCCAGGCTCCTTTCAAGTGCCAGGATTAGAGGCCAAAATGTGTCCTGGGGGCAAAGCCACGTCAGCAGGGCTGGGTGATGCAGCTGCGGCTGAGGAGTGTCCGACATCCCAAATAATTCCAGCCCTGGCCCTCCAGGGCAGGACTTTAAAGTGTTTCCTGATGATGGGGCCAGGCTCCTCAGGGCCCTGAGGCTCCAACCTGGCCATCCCCCTGTGAGGGTCAGCTCTGTCCCTCACCCTGAATGAGGCTGGACACCATTGCCTTGGAAGGGGAGGTTTGGAATTGCTATCCCTAGAGGTGTCCAAGGAAAACTGGACATTGCCTTCAGTGTTCTGGGCTGGGTGACAAAGTGGGGATTGGTCACAGGTTGGGCTTGATGTTCTGGGAGAGTTTTTCCAATCTAATGATCTGGGATCCCTTCAGGTGAGGGACCCATCCTCAGTCCACTCCCGTGGTGCCAATGTCTGGCAGGGGACACAGGTCAGCCTTTGCACTTGGAAGTCATGGCCTGGAGGGCCAGGGACTGGCACAAGATGGTCAGTGGGACACTTCTCATCCCCGGCTGCATCCCCCAGCCCTGCTGACGCATCATTTTCCCTGGAAATGTTTCGGCCTCTAATCCTGGCACTTGAAAGGAGCCTGGGAGGCTGACTGGGCATGTCCTGCACAGGGAAATGAAAAGGCAGCGTTGCAGGGCAAAAATAAAAACACTAATTTCTGTAATTGGGATGTTTTGCATGCAGGATGAGCTTGGTAAACACATTCCCTGTGCAAGGGCAGTCCCTGGGCCCAGGGCGGTGTGGGACGGTATAAAAGGCAGAGCAAGTGCAGGATCCCTCATCCACTTCTCCTGCCTTCTCCTCCTTGGTGAAACAGGTGAGTGCCTTGCTCTGTTTCTATCTCTTTCCCTCTCTCTCTTTTCTGGCTTCCACCAGGGCTTTGCCCCAGTTACCTTTTGCTGTGACAGTGGGTGATCATCCCCATTCTCTGTGCCACTCTGGAGGGAGGTGGGAGAAGGTCTTGTCTGTGTTTGTAGGGTCCTCTTGTGAACAGCAATTCCTTGTCCTTTCTACCTCCCTCTCCAGGCTATCCCTTCTCCTGCTGAGGCCGTGTCTCACATTCTGCCTGTGCCTTCTCCAGGTGCTCCTCCAGCCACAGCCATGTCCTGCTACGACCTGTGCCGGCCCTGTGGCCCCACCCCGCTGGCCAACAGCTGCAACGAGCCCTGTGTCCGGCAGTGCCAGGACTCCCGTGTGGTCATCCAGCCCTCTCCCGTGGTGGTCACTCTGCCCGGGCCCATCCTCAGCTCCTTCCCCCAGAACACCGCCGTGGGATCCTCCACCTCCGCTGCCGTGGGCAGCATCCTGAGCGAGTCCGGGGTCCCCATCAACTCGGGTGGCTTTGGGCTCTCGGGGCTCTCTGGCCTTGGTGGCCGCTACTGTGGCCGCAGGTGCCTGCCCTGCTAGAGCCGGGCCGGACGTCCAGCGAGTGCCTCCCCCAGGAAGGCCCAAGCCAGGGGCCGCACTGAGGCTGGAGCTGCTGGCCAGCATTTCCAGAGCCCTGGGGTCCCCTTGATGGAGGGAAACGTGGCCAGCTGAGGCTTCTGCTTGTCCTGCTTTCTTCTGTGCCTGCCCAGGCCCTGCTGGGCCCTGCTCTGCTGGCCCAGGGGCTCAGCCCCAAGCCAGCGCAGCGGGGTCCTGCTGCTGCCGCTGTCCCCGTGCCTGGGGGAGGCAGACCAGAGTGTGTCCCACTGCTGGCCAGGGCTGCCTGCCTGGCCCTGCTGCTGCTGCTGGTGGGGCAGCCTGGCCCGGGGCCCTGCCCACCCCCTGCTTTCTTTCTGTCTTCACACTCAATAAAGTTCACTCTGCATTGGAACTGGAGGCTCCTGGAGTTCTTTCCATTGTGGGATACCCAGCTAAAGTTGCGAAATGGGAGGTCACAAAATCACAGTTATTGGGGTTGGAATGCACTCACCAAGGTCTCCTGTCCCAAACCTGTGCTCAGGTGGGCAACCTTGAGCCAGGTGCTTTAGATGCCAATGGCTTCTCAATCTGTCCAAGGATGGACACTTCAAAACCTCCCTGGTCTATGCATTTCATTGCTCAGTAGAAAAATGTTCCCTTGAACACCTTCCATGGCCCATGTCCTGCATGTGACAGAATCCCGAGGAGCTGTCACCCTTCTCTTCTGCCACCACACCATCCCCTGTGCCCTTCTGTCCCTCCTGGAGGGGTCAGCAGTGCTGGCAGGGCTGTAGGCACAGCTCGGAGTTCACAGCAACACATGACAGCAGGGAGGGAGAGAACATCGGGAGTGGGAGAACATTGGGAATGGGAGAACATTGGGAGGGGGAGAACATTGGGAGGGGGAGAACATTGGGAGGGGGAGAACATTGGGAGAGGGAGAACATTGGGAGGGGGAGAACATCGGGAGTGGGAGAACATTGGGAGGGGGAGAACATTGGGAGGGGGAGAACATTGGGAGTGGGGGAACACTGTGAGTGAGAGAACATCGGGAGGGGGAGAACATTGGGAGGGGGAGAACATCGCTCGGGTGTTGAGTTGATGTGTGGTTGGTGATGCAGAAGAGGACAAGGTGCCTCCTGCTTCCTCCCACATCTCCCAGTCTCTGTCATTCAGGGAATAAAAGAATCGTGGAATATCCAGATTGGAAATCATCAAATCCAACCCCTGGCCCTGCAAAGACACTCCAAAATCCCACCCTGTACCTGAGGGCGTTGTCCAAACATAAAAAGTGACCCTCGTTCTACCTGGAGGAGAAGAATGGAAGGGTCAGAGACCAGGGATGGATGGATGGCAGGGGATGGAGGGGTCAGAGACCATTCCAGGGATGGAAGACAGGGAATGGAGGGGTCAAGGACCATTCCAGGGATGGAAGGCAGGGAATGGAGGGGTCAGAGACCATTCCAGGGATGGAAGGCGGGGAATGGAGGGGTCAAGGACCATTTCAGGGATGGATGGCAGGGAATGGGGGGTCAGAGACCATTCCAGGGATGGAAGGCAGGGAATGGAGGGGTCAGAGACCATTCCAGGGATGGAAGACAGGGGTCAAGGACCGCTAAAGGGCAGCCCCTCGGTGCCAACCATAGGATGAGGCCAGGCCAGTTGGACCCTGCATGTCTGAGTGCTGAGATGATGGAAGAGGAACCGGTGATCCTGCTGTCTGCTTGCCTGCAGTGTTTTCCTGCTGACATTCCCAGACCATGAGTCCTTCTGATGTGTTTTGATGTCTCCTGGGGAGCTCTGCAGGCTTTTTCCACCACTGGCTGCTGAGTTTGGGTGTAGGCTCCAAGAAGGATTTTGGAAATTTGGGGATGGAGAAGGAACAGTGGGAAAGGCCCAAGTCGGACACGGTGCTGGGTGGAGATGGTAGGAGCAGATTTAGGGTGTGTTGGAGAGGATACTCTCTGCTTTTCCAACATCCTCCTGTCAACTGGAGGATGCTGGGCACTCTCCACAAAGGAAGGACAGAGAGCACAAGGATTTGTTGGGATGTGGAATTCCTGATCCTACAAACTCAGAGAGCCCAAGGTGACAGGGAAGTTTCCACCCAGCTCTGATGGAGCCGAGAATTCGGTTACTCAATGGATGAGGTGACTCCTGTCACAGAAAACACATTTTTTAAGTGTGGCTTGTTATTTTAGGGATGCCAGAAGAAATGCCCTGATCATTCTGAGAATCCTAAAGAGAGGCCCTGGAGGGCAAAGGTGTCCCCTGGTGAAATAGGACAGTCCCCAAACCCGGCTGCATCACCCAGCCCTGCTGACGTGGCTTTGCCCCCAGGACACATTTTGGCCTCTAATCCTGGCACTTGAAAGGAGCCTGGGAGGCTGACTGGGCATGTCCTGCACAGGGAAATGAAACAGCAGCGCAGCAGCGTCCCCATTTCTCTAATGGGGATGTTTTGCATGCAGGATGAGCTTGGTAAACACGTTCCCTGTGCCGAGGGTGCCTGTGGGCCCGGGGCTGTGTGGGACGGTATAAAAGGCAGAGCAAGTGGAGATCCCTCATCCACTTCTCCTGCCTTCTCCTCCTTGGTGAAACAGGTGAGCTACAACCACCTTCACCTTCCTCTTGTCCTCCTTCTCTTTGTCTTTGCCGTCAGCTCTGGCCTTGGTGCCGTGTAGCTTTAGGTGAGAACTTTGCTTGTTGATCCTGCTCCCAACCACTGCTCACTGGCAAGAGCTGGGAGAAGCTGTTGGGCTCTTTGAAAGGAATCTCTGGGGATGGAGTTTCTGATCCCCTCTTCCTCCCCATTCCCTGTCCCTTCTCCCCGGTCTCTGCTCTTCCTCCTGCTGAGGCCGTGTCTCACATTCTGCCTGTGCCTTCTCCCAGGTGCTCCTCCAGCCACAGCCATGTCCTGCTACGACCTGTGCCGGCCTGGGCGGCCCCCACCACGCCTTGGCCAAACAGCTTTTGCAACGAGCCCTTGTGGTCCCCGGCAGTGCCAGGAACTTTCCCGGTCATCCATCGAGCCGTCCTCCTTGTGGTGGGTCACCCTGGCCGGGGCCATATCCTCCAGCACTCCTTTCCCCCAAGAAACAACGCCCCTGTGGGGATCCCTCCCACCCTCCTGCTTGCCGTGGGCAAGCATCCTGGGAGCGAGTCCCTGGATGTCCCCCAATCAACTCAGGGGGCTTGGGTCTCGGGCTCTTCGTGGGCCCTTGGTGGCCGCTACTGTGGCCGCAGGTGCCGGCCCTGCTAGAGCCGGGCCGGACGTCCAGCGAGTGCCTCCCCCAGGAAGGCCCAAGCCAGGGGCCGCACTGAGGCTGGAGCTGCTGGCCAGCATTTCCAGAGCCCTGGGGTCCCCTTGATGGAGGGAAACGTGGCCAGCTGAGGCTTCTGCTTGTCCTGCTTTCTTCTGTGCCTGCCCAGGCCCTGCTGGGCCCTGCTCTGCTGGCCCAGGGGCTCAGCCCCAAGCCAGCGCAGCGGGGTCCTGCTGCTGCCGCTGTCCCCGTGCCTGGGGGAGGCAGACCAGAGTGTGTCCCACTGCTGGCCAGGGCTGCCTGCCTGGCCCTGCTGCTGGTGGGGCAGCCTGGCCCGGGGCCCTGCCCACCCCCTGCTTTCTTTCTGTCTTCACACTTAATAAAGTTCACTCTGCATTGGAACTGGAGGCTCATGGAGTTCTTTCCATTGTGGGATACCCAGCTAAAGCTGCTCCATGGGGGCTGTGATGCCCTTGGGGGGGAATGGGGTGGGTCGTGAACCTTTCTCACCCCTAGGTGAGTTGAGAACCTCCAAGGGCCACAGTCACTGGCAGTGCCACAGGGCAGTGGAGGGAGTGTGGCTTTGTGTGATTGTGCCCAGGGTGACCAGGAGGTGCCGCAGGGGACATTTGAGCCAGGACAGAGGCTGGACAACCTCCAGCTGATGAGTCAAGCCACTGACCCAATGGTTTCTGTGCCACTGTCACCCACCTGTCCAGGGCCATGGTTGTGTTTTACCAACCTACCACTGGGCCTTTCCCTTCCTCCCTCCCAACACTTTCAACCCCTGGATGCAGAGGGAGCCCCACATGAGTTGAAGGGACATGGGCCTGTCAGTTCAACTGTCAAAATCATCGTGATGTTCTGTTGTCTTTTCCTGCTTTCTGTGGATTGTTTCTCCTCAGGGAATGGGGTGTGTCTGGCCCTGCAGCCATCCTGTGACAGTCACAGTCTGCTCCTCTGCCCTATTTTGGGGTTCAATGTCTGAAATAAACTCATTTTTCCAAGTTTCCCTGTCTCTTTATCTGCTGGGAGACCTTCCCATCCCTGTCTGAGCCTGGAGGGGACCTTGGCAGCAACGAGGTCAAAATGAAACCGAGGAAGGGAGGCAACACCCCCAGGATACCCCTGAGAGAACAGGGTGGATCAGGACGCCCGAGGCTTTGTGTAGACCCTCAGTGGGGAGGGCTGGGTCAGGGACAAGGAGAGAGGGCTGGAAATGCCTTTGTTGCCTTTAATGTTTTGCCTGTGGAAGGGATTTAGGTGGAAATGCCATGGATGGAAACCTGGTGTGTGTTTTGAAGGAAACCTCGCTGTTAGATCTGCCCTGCCACACCTGGGGTTCTCTTCTGAATGTGTTTGCTTGGAGAAACTTCTCCTGCCAACTCAAGAGCTCCCTTCATCCTCCTGGATGAGGGATCTGGCTTGGCCCTCTGGGATTAAGGATTTTCCAGTCTCTGGAGCCCCAGCCTTGCTGGGACAGGAGTTTTACCCCCTTTGCCACAAGCAGTATCACAGTCATGCAGGTGGTGCCTGAGCAGGGCTGTCACTGCTGCTGGGGACATCAGCTCTTGTTTAGCCCCAGGAAATGCAGCTCAGAGCTTGGAATCCTCCTCCGGGAACACCCTGACCCCTGCTGCTCCCCAGGCTGGGTTTGCTGGCACTGCCAGCCCTCAGGTTGTGTCCTGCATGGAAATATTCCCGAGTGTTTGGGACCATGTGTAGGGTCTGATCAGCGGCAGAGGGGAAAAACGAGTGGAGGGATGGCCATGAGGGATGGAAGAAGGAAGAGTTCTGGAGTCAGATGTTCTCATTAAGGAGTGTTTCTGCAAGATGATGACCCTTGACTAATATTTGTTGGGAAAGCGGCGTCCTTCCTTCTGGAACATTCCTGTTCTGCTGATTGGAAGACTCCAGGCGATGCTGAAAGAGGCGAAAGGCAGAAGAAATGAGATAATTTCCTCTGAAGGCAATATGAGATCCCAAAGAAAGTTCAAAACCAACCCATGTAGTCTCTCTGATGAATAAAAGATGTCTAAGAAGGCTTGAAAGGCCTTGGAGTCACAGAGAGCAACATCTACGGCCAGTCCCCACCAAAGTCAGCTCTTTAATCCTGGGTTTATAATGAAAAAAACTGCATTTATTACTCCAAAGGCTCAGAGCTGCCTCGGGAGGGGAAGGTGCTGACATCACCTGGAAATACGGCACCACTCCACCCAGCTGGCTGAAACACCAGCCTGCTTCTGGCTGAAAAATGCCCTAAAAACATTTTGGCCTCTTAATGTCGTCACTTGAAAGGAGTCAGTTTGGCTGAATAGGCATGTCCTGCACGGGGAAATGAAAAGGCAGCGTTGCAGGGAACATAAACAACCTGCAGTTTACTTAATTGGGATGCTTTGCATAAAATATGAGCTTGTTGGTAAACACGTTCCCTGTGCAAAGGCGCGTCTGAGCCCGGGGCTGTGTGGGATGGTATAAAAGTCATTCCAACTGCAGGATCCCTCATCCACTTCTGCCTTCTCCTCCTGAGAACCAGGTGAGCAGCAAGAGCCTTTGCCTCACTCTTCTCTTTCTCTTGTTCTCCTCTTTTTCTTTGGATCTTTACCAAATCTTTGCATCCGCGAAGACCTGAGAGCGTTGATCTTTCCTTCACATCTCTGCTGTCCTTGTTTTTTACTGGGGAGAGCTGGGAGGTGTTGGGTTTTCTGTGCAGGGAATACTTTGGGATCAGGGTTGTTGAATATCCCTTTCTTCCCTCTCCAGGCTGTCCCTTCTCCCCACCCTCTGCTCTTTCTCCTGCCCAGCAGCATCTCCAGCTGCTCCTCACATTCCACTCCCGGTTCTTTCCCTGCCCTCTCCCAGGTGCTCCTCCAGCCACAGCCATGTCCTGCTATGACCTGTGCCGGCCCTGCGGCCCCACCCCGCTGGCCAACAGCTGCAACGAGCCCTGTGTCCGGCAGTGCCAGGACTCCCGCGTGGTCATCCAGCCCTCTCCCGTGGTGGTCACCCTGCCTGGACCCATCCTCAGCTCCTTCCCCCAGAACACCGCCGTGGGATCCTCCACCTCCGCTGCCGTGGGCAGCATCCTGAGCGAGGAGGGAGTGCCCATTAACTCGGGGGGCTTTGGGCTCTCGGGGCTCTCTGGCCTTGGTGGCCGCTACTGTGGCCGCAGGTGCCTGCCCTGCTAGAGCCGGGCCGGACGTCCAGCGAGTGCCTCCCCCAGGAAGGCCCAAGCCAGGGGCCGCACTGAGGCTGGAGCTGCTGGCCAGCATTTCCAGAGCCCTGGGGTCCCCTTGATGGAGGGAAACGTGGCCAGCTGAGGCTTCTGCTTGTCCTGCTTTCTTCTGTGCCTGCCCAGGCCCTGCTGGGCCCTGCTCTGCTGGCCCAGGGGCTCAGCCCCAAGCCAGCGCAGCGGGGTCCTGCTGCTGCCACTGTCCCTGTGCCTGGGGGAGGCAGACCAGAGTGTGTCCCACTGCTGGCCAGGGCTGCCTGCCTGGCCCTGCTGCTGCTGCTGCTGGTGGGGCAGCCTGGCCCGGGGCCCTGCCCACCCCCTGCTTTCTTTCTGTCTTCACACTCAATAAAGTTCACTCTGCATTGGAACTGGAGGCTCCTGGAGTTCTTTCCATTGTGGGATACCCAGCTAAAGCTGCTAAATGGGGGCTGTGATGCCCTGGAGGGGAATGGGGTGGGATTGATGGGAGTGTGGCTTTGTGTGATTGTGCCCAGGGTGACCATGAGGTGCCGCAGGGGACATTTGAGCCAGGAGGGAGGTTGGATGCTGGGTTCCAGCTGATGAGGCAAAACACTGACCTTCCAGAAGATATTCCTGTGCAGATTTACAGGCACCTCCCCAAATCCTTTATTGTGCATTTCCAGCTACAAGTGGTTGCTTTCCTTGCCTACGTCCAAGCACAGCATCCAAACCCTGGAGCGCAGGGATAACCCAAGGTCCTGAGGGGACACGTGGCACCCAGGGCGGCTGTGCAAAGGGACAAGTGTGTCCTCTGCCAGACATTGGCACAGTGGGAATGAACTGAGGATGGGTTCCTCTTCTGGAGGAGTCCCAGAATCCGCAAGGCTGGAAAAAAGCTCCAAGACCGAGTGGGCAGTGGGCACAGGAGATTTCTGCAGGTCTCTTCCGGACTCCTGTTCCTTCAGGACACGGTGACACACACGGAATGACTCCACAGCTTCTGACCACAGGGCATGGTGGGGATGAGATGCTTCTCCTGCTCCATTCCAGGCCTGGGTACAGTCCCAGGCCATGTCACTGTCACTGCTCCTCTCTGGACAAGGGATCATGATCCCTGTGTGTCCATCCCTCTCCCATTTCCATGTTACACACCCACCCTTAACATGTCCTCAACCTCTGTCCTGGCTCAGATGTCCCCTGGGGCACCTCCTGGTCACCCTGGGCACACTCACACAAAGCCACACTCCCTCCACTGCTGTTGCACTGCCAATGACTGTGGCCCTTGGAGGTTCCTTACTCACCCAGGGGTGAGAAAGGTTCATCACTGGTCTTTAACCCACCCAAACCCCCCAGGGCATCACAGCCCCCATGGAGCAGCTTTAGCTGCATATCCCTAAATGGAAAGAACTCCAGGAGCCTCCAGTTCCAATGCAGAGTGAACTTTATTGAGTGTGAAGACAGAAAGAAAGCAGGGGGTGGGCAGGGCCCCGGGCCAGGCTGCCCCACCAGCAGCAGGGCCAGGCAGGCAGCCCTGGCCAGCAGTGGGACACACTCTGGTCTGCCTCCCCCAGGCACGGGGACAGTGGCAGCAGCAGGACCCCGCTGCGCTGGCTTGGGGCTGAGCCCCTGGGCCAGCAGAGCAGGGCCCAGCAGGGCCTGGGCAGGCACAGAAGAAAGCAGGACAAGCAGAAGCCTCAGCTGGCCACGTTTCCCTCCATCAAGGGGACCCCAGGGCTCTGGAAATGCTGGCCAGCAGCTCCAGCCTCAGTGCGGCCCCTGGCTTGGGCCTTCCTGGGGGAGGCACTCGCTGGACGTCCGGCCCGGCTCTAGCAGGGCAGGCACCTGCGGCCACAGTAGCGGCCACCAAGGCCAGAGAGCCCCGAGAGCCCAAAGCCCCCGGAGTTGATGGGGACCCCGGACTCTCTCAGGATGCTGCCCACGGCAGCGGAGGTGGAGGATCCCACGGCGGTGTTCTGGGGGAAGGAGCTGAGGATGGGCCCAGGCAGAGTGACCACCACGGGGGACGGCTCGATGATGACCCGGGAGTCCTGGCACTGCCGGACACAGGGCTCGTTGCAGCTGTTGGCCAGCGGGGTGGGGCCGCAGGGCCGGCACAGGTCGTAGCAGGACATGGCTGTGGCTGGAGGAGCACCTGGACAGAGAACAGGGAAAGCACCCACAGAATGTGAGGCTCAGATTTATTGTCAAAAGAAAAGACACAGGCTGGGGACCAGGCACAGCCTTTGCAGGGAGGAAGGAAGGTTAAAGAGGCTCAGTAGCAATGGAAGCCCAAGACCTTCTCCCACCTCCCAAAACACTGGCAGGAATTTAGAGTCTGGAACAAGATGAGCGTGAAATGGTTCAGGAGAAGCTGCACCAAGGCCAGAAGAGAAGAAGGACAAAGAGAAACAGAAGGAGCCCCTTGCTACTCACCTGTTTCACCAAGGAGGAGAAGGCAGGAGAAGTGGATGTGGGATCCTTCACTTGGAGTGGGTTTTATACCATCCTGGCCAGCCCCGGGGCCAGCCTTTGCTCATGGGACGTGTTTCCCAAGCTCATCCTGCATGGAAAACACTCCCTTCTCCCGCACCAACCTTTGATTTGGTGCTGCAACCCTCCTTTCCTGGTTTCCTTGCTGGTGGCATCCCCGTTCCACACTGGAACCTCGTTTTATGTCACTTAATTAGAGATGAAATGCTTCTCATGCCCGGCACTGTTGATTCAGGTAATTTAGGCCTTTATGGCGATCTCCTTGGAAAGCAACATGTTTTTCCTCCTCTGTCTGGCAGTTTAGTCACTGCCTCGTCTGTCTCATGGCCGTTTCCAAATTAAGACTCATCCAGACTCATCAAAGATAGCTCCAGATTCACAGGGCATTTGCATGTTTTGCATAAATGGAATTGCAGCCATTTCCCCCTGTGTTTTCAGATTGGGCCACATGTCTGGTTTGGGTCTCTCATTGAGAATGAAACACTGCTTTAGATGAGAGCCTAATTAGGTCACAAACCCTGAGTGGCACTGATTTTTTTTCAGTTTTTCACTCAACATTCAGCATTTTATTCCAGAAACGACTTCACGGTTCACAGTTTATTGTGTCACTGACTTTAATTCATGTACAATCTCCAAGTACATTTAATAACCAAAATCTGAATTTTGTAAAACGTGTTTTTTTCTGAGTCAGCTTCACACCTGAAGCCCTTTTTGGGAATAATTCCCCCTTGACCCTTAGAGCAACTTCTGGAAAGTCTCCAGGAGTGGTTTTTCCTTCCCTTTTCCTAACAGGGAGCTGAACTCTGTTTTCTCAGTGGAAATAAAACATTCAGCAGCTGGCATTGGATGCGGGCTACTGGGCAAGTTGCTTCCCTGGCCTAATTAGGGCTGGAATGCGCTTGGGTTTTCTGTCCTGGCACCACAACTGGGAGGCCAGGATGACCACTGGTAATATCCTGACAGCCCTGCTGTAGGGAAGGAATGGCAGCAATTGGGAACACAGGGGTTGGTGGCGTCCCTGCCATTGCTGGGACACCTCATTTCAGTTTATTTATGGCCGTACCCAAAGCCAGAACCCCAAATGTTTCTTTCAGGTGGTGCAGCCAACAATCATTTCTGCTCAACTCGGATAATTTGAGTGGGAAATTTTGGCTAACCAAGGGAAGGAAGACTCCAGCTTCAATTTTTCCACCCCAAAACATTTTTGAGGAGGTAGAAATGTTTCATTTTATGCATTAAAGCAGAGCTTGGCACTTCACGACTGCAGCAAAATAAGAATTAAACTGACCATGAAGGGATAAAATGATTGATGCAGCAGAGTTCCTGCACAGCACCACCCCCAGACTGGGGCTTTCATTTTTAGAATTATTTCATTTTAAGGTTTCAATTCGGAGAGGAACCAAATTAATCGGAAATGCATCCTGTGGTGATTGAGGCTGAAGAAATGATCAATTCCGGAATGTGATCCATTCCAGGCCAGGCTGGAGGGGATATTGAGCAACCTAATCCAGTGGGAGGTGGCCCTGCCCATGGAAGGGGTTGAAACGAGAAGATCTTTAAGGTCCCTTCCATCCCAAACCATTCCATGATTCCACAAACAATGGGAATTTTTTTATGAAGCATTTTTTTAATCAAAAAAAGGACATTTCACTCCAAGCTCCCTCCCAGCAGCATCAGAACCTCCATCTCTCATTTACCCTCATCCCACATTCTGAGGCCTCCGAGGTGTCTGCCTGCAGCTCCCCGGGGCTGCACAGCAATTGAAGCTTTAGCTTCTTGAAAGGCAAGAACTTCAAAGCCAATCCCAAATATTCATTAAATGGTTGAGACACACAAAGCGCATCAGCCATGGAAATATTGCAGCCACAATGCAAAATTGGGATGGTTTTGTCACCCGGGCAGAAACGTCACCCGAAATTTGGTTACTCCCTGGGCAGACGAAGTTTGGCAGCGTCGGAACCCAGGGTTATTAATTTTTTCATTAAAAAGTCGTTCTGTGTGTCGTAATAACCTCCCACAGATCCTCTGGAACGGATCCAGGGCTGCCTGGGGGTTCTTGTGACGATTTAAGGCAGCAGCAACAGGGACCCAGAACGAGGTGGGGATGGGGGGTTCCAGCAGGGCCCTGCTCAGGTGAGACCCCACCTGCAGAGCTGGCCCAGCCCTGGGTGCAGCACTGGGAGCACCTGGAGCTGCTGGGGAGAGCCCAGAGGAGGCTTCAGGGTGGGATCCGAGGGATGGAGCAGCTCTGCTGGGAGGGAAGACTTACAGAATTGGGATTGTTCAGCCACGAGAAGCTTTGGGGTGAATCCATTGTGACCTTCCAGGACCTGAAGGGGCTCCAAGGAACGTGGAAAGAGACTTTTCCCAAGGGATGGAGTGACAGGAAAAGGGGGAATGGGTTCAGACTGACAAGGAAGGGGTTTAGATGGGATTTTGGGGATAAATTGTTCCCTGTAAGGGCAGGGAGGCCCTGGCACAGGTACTTCCATGGATTCCCCATCCCTGGAAGTGTCCAAGGCCAGGCTGGAGCACCCAGGGGTGGTGGGAGATGATTTTTAAGGCTGCTTCCATCCCAAACCATTCCAAGATTTCCTGTAATCCCTCCTGGGAGACAGAGAGGAGATCGCTGCAGTAACACCAGCCCAGGGAATGGATTTGTGAAACCCAGGGAATGGAGTTTCTTTGTGTCTCCCTTGATCCAGGTTATTCCATTAACTTAATGGAATTTATTCCACAAAATTTATTCCATTACTGGGATTTAATTTATTCCAATATTGGAATGCAATTCATTTAATTACTGGGATTTAATACGGACACAGTGTAGGAAATAATAAATTTTTTTAAAAAGCCTTATGAGGCCAAGAATCCTGACCTGATTAGGAGCTGATTACTGGAATGACAGCTGAGCTTTGATCTGTTTATCTCTGAGGGCCCTCATTGCTCAATCCATGGCTTGGGATAATGACACAGGGATGTTCAAACCATTAATGAGCACCTGGGAGGGGACATTTGGGACGTGACCGGAGTTGCTGCCTCAGGGCTCTCCCCCGTCAGTCACACCTCATCATTTAGGAGGGATTTAAAGAATAAAAAAAAATACAATTACTGCTCTATTAAAGCAGCAAACAAGGAGCAGGTAAACAACTGCGGGCAGGAAATCTGGCTGTAGGGGAGGGCAGAGCTCGGGGGACACGGGGCACTTTCCCTGCCTCGTCCCATGGGCTGAGAGCTGCAGATTTTGGCTAAATGGTCTCAAAATGAGGGTTTTGGCAGCCTCGGTGCAGCTCTTCGCCCCGGCAGAGCATTTAAATGAGGGGGTAATGCCCAAAGAAGCATCAGGGAGCAACCAGAGCTCGGGTGAGCAATGGGAGTGGCCAGAAATGTCCTTTTTTTGGAAAGGATAAGAAATAAAATCCCAGTTTCTGTGTGGGCAGTGCAATTCCTTCAGGGAGCTACCGAGTGCACAGTCAGGGTGGCCAGAAGTGTCCTTTTTTTTGAAGGAAGAAGAAATAAAATCCCAGTTTCTGTGCGGGCAGAGCAATTCCCTCAGGGATCAACCAGAGCTCGGGGTGTGCAATGAGAGTGGCCAGAAATGTCCTTTTTTTTGGAAGGAATAAGAAGTAAAATCCCAATTTCTGTGCAGGCAGAACAGTTCCCTCAGCCTTTCCTGCATTCCTCGGATCCTCTCGGAGCCTCCACCAGCAGCTCCAGGTCCTCCCTCCAGGGCTGGGGGCTCCCAGAAATCCCGAGAAGGAATTGGGGGTTCTCTGTTCCTTAATTTTAGTGTTCATTTACCTCAAAAAGTCTGTTCAGGAGGTGCCCTTTCACGTCATTCCCACTTGGAAAAGGTTTGGACCAGGGAAAATTCCCTCCCTTCCTCACTCTCCACCTCCCCACTGCTGGGAGACCCCAAAATAATTGGAATATTGGGAGATTTCAGTAGGAAAAGGGCTCGTGTTCCATCCCCTTTTCCCTGAAAATAATTTTATTTCCCCTTTATATTCAAATTTCCCCTTCTTTAACAATTCCTCCCATTTCTGGGGCTCCTGTCTAGAATTATTCCTGCTAAAATGGGTGACTCTGCAAAGTTCCCGAGGCACCCCCGGTCCCCGGGAACAGCCCCGGGAAGTTTCAGATTAAAGGATTTCCAAGCCCTTTGCAAAGTCCCATTAATGATTTATTCATGTAAAACACTCATTAGCAGCTTTTAGGGAGGCAGCAGCATTGCAGGATCACAAAGGGAGGCACGAAGTCACCCTGAAGGACGCGGCAAGGTCAGCAATGATGGATAGTTTACATATAAAAATAAATAAAAACTATAAATATATAAATAAAATACAAATAAATAAAATAAATTAATATATTAAATATAAATATAATACAATATCGATTCTATATTTGTAATTGTGAATAATAACATACTGTTATAAATATAATGAAATAGAAATATTACTTCTATTTATTATAAATAATAGTATATTGTCGATATAATAAATAATAATATTTATTATTAAAAATATTTTCTCTGATTTGAAAACTGATTTTTTACTTCTGCCAGATTTCCCAGGACAGGCAAATGCTGGCATTTGTTCCAGAGAAACCCTGGACATCCTTGGACAGCACTGATTTCTCAGGAATTACACAAGCAGTGAGTAATTGTTAAATCAAAAGCAGAGATCATTCATTGTTAATTTTGGATGTAGGGGAAGCAGTTCAGAGCTGAATTTTTCAGATTGATAAAAAAACAGTAAATAAATACCCTTTATTAAGACTTAATAAAGATTTGGGGCTTGACAGGGGTATGATTTGAGCAACGATGTTGGTTTTTCAGATTAATTCTGAGCCTCACATTCCAAAAAAAGGCAATTAATCTGGAATTCTGGGATAGAGAACATCCCTGAGGAAGGAACTTGAGCAGAGTGGGAAGGTCAGAAAATGCAAATGGGGCCGGTGTGATCCACACGGAGAGAATGCAGAACTCAGGCCTGAAAAATTAACCTGGAATTAATTAGGACCTCGCACACACACAACAAAAGGTTTCATTAATATTTCAATTAATTGAAGAAAATTCCCACGGCTTCACTCTCCTGTTTTTATTATTATTATTATTTATCTGCTTGGTTTCCCCCCCTCTTTAACTGTTAAAAAGCAGATAAACCCACGCTGATATGATCATTCCTTGGGGGCCGAGCGTTTCCTAAGGGTTGATTTTTGAGGCAGGATTTTCATTAAAAAGGAATTATTTTCTGACTGAGAATCATTACCCCATCGTAAGCAATTTGCAGGCCCCAGTAATTGCAGATTTCTTAAGTGGCAGCTTTAGGTTTCGAAAGACATAAACAAAGGCCTGGGTTTTAATTAGGGATTGGGCCTTGAAGGCCTCAAGCAGCTTTGAAGGCCTCGGCTGGTTTTTTTTGGTTTTTTTGCTTGGTGGTGAGGGAAAAGTTGAAAGAAATCAAAGTTTGGCTGTTCATTCTGAGGGAGAAATTAGGAAAAAATTGTTTTGTGTGAAAGTGGGGAGGTTTTCCAGGGAATTGTGAATTCCCCATCCCTGGAAGTGTCCGAGGCTTGGTTGGACAGGCCTGGAGCCACCTGGGCTCGTGGGAGGTGTCCCAGGAATTGGAATAAAATTATTTTTAAGGTCCTTCCCACCCAAACCATTCCATGATTCCATCAAACAACACGTTGGGAGAACACGACTACAAAAAAGCACTTTTAAAACTGAATAATTGATTAAAATCCAGGCCCATGTTTACATCCCGCACAAAGAGATTTCCGGAGCCGAACTGCAGAAGCCGTTCCAGGACACGACCAAAAGTGCTGCCAGCTCCTCCCTTAATCCCTGCCAGAGGTTAAAACTCCCACTCCTTTTTCCCCCAGCTCCAATCTGATGATTTCTGGCTGTGGGGATTTCTCCTTCACCCCACGGATCCCATGGAGCCGCAGCCAAGGCCTGAAGGAGCTGCTGGGATTCAAATCTCCAAGGATGTGATAAAAGTCAGCCCGGTTCACTCTGGGTTCCTCCGGCTGCTCCCGGGGTGACCTCTGACAATTCATTTGCCTCCTGTGCTTCCCTGCTAAACCCAGATAATAACTGGAATTAAAATCTGCCAAAGGCGACGGAAAATCCGCCTGTGATGGAAGGGAGAAGGAGGTTTTTGTAGAGAGCCCAAAAATGCGCCAAGAGCAGAAATCCCCGGGAGTCCCGAAATGTTCTGCAGCACAAGGGGCTGGAAAAGGGGAATAAAAGGGCTGGAAAAGGGGATTAAAAGGGCTGGGAAAGCGGAATAAAAGGGCTGGAAAAGGGGAATAAAAGGGCTGGAAAAGAGGAATAAAAGGAACACTGAGCACTGAGCAGTGTCTGAGGAGTGTTCACAGAATCCCAGGGTCACCGAGGATGGAAAAGAGCTCCAAGACCATCAAATCCAACCTCTGATGGATAAACTTCGTTAAAACCATTCCAGAGAGCTGAGGTCACATCCAGGAATTCCTCGGACACCTCCAGGGATGGCAGCTCCAAACCTAGGTGAGAAGCATATCTTAATATGTGGATTCTGAAAAATAATAAAATACAAAAATATATAAATATAAAAATACAAAAATATTAAAAATAAAAAAATAAAAACATAAAAATAGATAAATGGAAAATAGAAATATATTAAAAATATATGAATTTAAAAATATATGAATATAAAAATACAAAAATATAAAAACATAAAAATATAAAAATACAAAAATAGAAAAGTATAGAAATACAGAAATATAAAAATATAAAATAGAAATATAAATAAAAATACTTTACAATAAAACTATAAAAACACGAAATACAAAAATATAAAAATATGCATTAGTGCCCCTTGATATCTTCATAAATGACATTTCAGCTGAATTAGTCCTGTGGAACAGCTTTCATATAACCTTAGGCAGGTTAATTAGAGTTAAATCTTGGGACATTCCTGCCTGCCTTGAACGCTTCCAGGGATGGAAAATCCACCATTCCAATTCCTTTTTCCCAGGATTCGTATTCCAAGCGAGGTGCCAGGAAGCTGAACTGCCTCCCTTTGTTCCTAATTATTATTTACTCTCAATTTTCCCTCCCAGCATCAATTATCTGCAGCCTGAGAGGGGTCCTAAGGCAAAAGCGTTTGTGGGCAGCCGGGAACAAAAGGGTTGGGGCTGATCCCAAGTGATTTATGCAGATTTGGGCATCAGGGATGCAATGCAGAGGGTGAAATTATTCTTTTAAGGGTGTCCCCAAATATTTAAGTGAGTCCCATCCCGGTATTCCAATGGGATTTAAATTAAGGACAACTTTTATGTAGTAAATAAATAAAAGCGCCTGGGGACTGTTATCCCGGAACGTCCCTGGTGGTTCCCTCAGAAATCTCTTTCCATGGGAATCCTGATTTTTCTGGCATTATGATTTTTCTGGCATTGATTTCCTCTTCAAAATCTTAATAAAAACACTTTAAACCTTTAAAACCTCAATAAAAACACTTTAAAGCCATATCTGGCTCGCTCAAAAATGTTGATGAACTGCCCACCCCCTTTTTCCCAGTATTTTAATGGTTTTATATTAAACTTACACCTCTGATTTGTGTTAAACTAAGTTTTCATCAGCACAGAACAATTTCTTGTGGTTTTTTTTCCCCCCTTAATTCTGTCCCAGAAAATCCGGGTGGAAACACCAGTTCCAACCTTCCCTTTCCTAGAATTTTCAACCCAAAAAACTGGGGGAAAAGAAAACCCCAGCAACCAAAACCAAGCCCGTGTGAGGCTCAGTGACTTCACCTTGAGTCAGGAGCCAGAAGTCGTGGGTGGGATCTGGGTGCCTTTAATTGCACCGGGGTAAAACCCCACAAAGCCCAGGAGCAAATCCAGCTGCTCCACTTAAACCCCAGCCCAGGATTTGTGAGGAGTAGATGGGAGATAAGGCCGAGCTTTCTCTGCGGGGTCAGCCCTTTCAGAGCACTTGGCATTGTGAAATTAAAGATTTTATTGAGAATTTACGGGATTTATGGAGAATTTATTGAGAATTTATGGGATTTATTGAGAATTTGTGGGATTTATTGGGAATTTATTCAGAATTTATGGGATCTATTGAGAATGTATGGGATTTATTGAGAATTTGTTGATAATTTATGGGATTTTTTGAGAATTTACGGGATTTCTTGAGAATTACGGAGTTGTGAATTCATTTTTTCTCCTTACCCGTGGATGTCCAGCTGTGTAGGGGTACAATTAACACCCTGGGAGGGTTTTTTGAATAAAAAAATCCCGTCCTCACATGGAAATTACAAAAATAACGCTGTTCCCTGATAGGAAACGATGCCGCTGCATCCCTTTCACAGAACCCGAGCAGGAAACACCAATGCAAATAAAAGAACCCTTGATCAGGCCTCGAAATAACTGAAATGTGGTTAATTAGGAGCAAATCAAACCCTTTTTTGGCCCTTGAAAGGGCAAAGCGAATCCTGCCCGGAGGGCGTAGCACGCTCTGGGAAGCTCCGGGAGGGAACAAACACAAACAGGGAGCAAAACAGTTTCATTACTCGCGCGAGTTATGCAGGCAGCAAAGTTTGTTTTGCAACTAATTAAGACTTCATGCAAAGAGGGTGTCACATCCTCCAGGCGCTCCGGGGACGTGTATAAAAGCATTTGCTACGTAGAAGCCTCCCTAATCACTTTTCTTTTACTCTCCTCCTTGGGTGATCCGGGTAAGTCAATTTTGAATCAATTATTGAATTTTGAATCTATTATTATTATTATTATTGTTATCTGAATATGAAATGGCAGGGTGAATGAGTATGAAAGGACAAGGGGGTGTTTTTGCAGAAAGGGCCTTTCTATTGTCCTTCAGTTTGGAGTTAATTGGGATTTTAACTTCAGAGGGGAGAGCAGCGAGAGCGCAGAAAATTCCCTCTGAACCCTGAAGAGTCTCAATAATTCCATGGTGCTCTTTTCATATTCTAAATACTCAGTGTCATTAAAGAAATGGTCATTAAAAATTTAATTTTTATGATGTTCTCACCCTCAGCTGTCTTCCAGGAGGCTCCGGTGTCTTTTAAGTCGGAGAACTCGCCCTAAATATTTTCCCAGTCCTACAGAGAACAGAACACAGATTTTCCTTACTCAAAATCCACTTTACTGCTGTCTTGGGTTAAAAAATATTTTTAGTGGTGAATTCCAGATGTAGAAGGAACATCCAAGTGCTCCTTTTTCACCTCCTTTCAGGAGTTCTGGGATGAGCTTTGACAAATTGTTTCTGTGGAATCACTCAAAGATCCCAACCCTCAGACAAATCTTCTTTTCCCAAAGCCAAAATCACCCATTCCAGATGCAGAATTTCAGCTGGAAAAAACCACTCTGTGGTTGCCTTTTCCTCGTCTTCAAGTCTGAGGAGATTGGACTTGGAAAAAAAAAATCAGAATTCCCTGAGGATTGGGGAAGGTTAAAATGGGACATTCAGGTGGAGACGTGAGAAATCCCCCCTGGATTTTGTCTCCCCCACAGAATTCCTGGGGTGAAGTGGGGAGTTATTTAGGAAATCACTTCAAACCCCCCCTTTTCTAGCCCTTAATTTCTCCCTCGGGACCTTCAGAGAGATAAAATGAGGAAAATTATCCCTTTCCCTCCATGTTCTCCTTACCCAATCCATGTGGGCACAATCCAGGGCAAGCACGGCCTTCAATCTGTAATTAAACAATGCCCAGGAAAAAAAAATAAATCTGGCCTCGATATCAGGATCAGTTTAAAGCGCTCTGGGATTTCAAATATCCCTAATGAGACCCATAAAAATGGGTGGATCTCCAGCCTGGATCTCACTGTTCCACTTGGGACCGGGTGGGAGGAGGACACAAGCTCCAGCCTCCACATTTGGGATTTAAATGAGGGTTAAAACCCGAGTTTTAAAATCTGGGGTTGAGTTGGGAGCTGTGGTTTTCGGCAGGGTTTCCATTGGGAGGGACACAGCGAAAACCCTGAGAAGAGAAACAATGGGATAAAAGCAAAAATAGGCAAAAATAACATTTTGGGGGTTAAAATAGTGGTGGTCTGAAAAATACCGCTGTATTGAAAACCGGGAAGTTCAGTCGGGAAGAGAAGCAATGGGATAAAAGCAAAGATAGGTAAAAATAACCTTTCTGGGGTTGAAATAGTGATGGTCATTATCTTGGAAACCAGAAAGTTCAGTCAAGAAGGAAAAGAGTTCCTGGCTGGAAAACTGAACTGGACAAATCCAACTCCCACCTTGAGCTCGCTGCAATCCCCAATTTGCCATAAATCCCCATAACCGCATTACCAAACCCTCACTATTTAACACCGATATTTCCTGCTGCACTGAGGATTGGGTTTTTTTGAGTTTTCCATCCTTTCCTGATGTTTTTCAGGTCTTCCTCTGCCCCATGTCTCCCTTCCACGAGCGCTGCCTCCCCCCGGGCCTGGCGTGCCCCGAGCCCTTCGCGGTGACCCGAAACGAGACCTGCGTCATCAAATACCCCGACACCGTGGTGGACATCGTGGAGCCTGATCTGCCCCCCTACTCCGTCATCTACCCCGGGCCCACGCTGACCACCTTCCCCCAGCACACTGTGGTGGGCTCCACAGCCTTGCTGGACATCAGGAACCTCCTGGGCTCCATGGGGTTCGGGGGTAGGTGCGCTTTGGGGTCAGGTTTTAACCCCGGGTTGTCCTTTTGGGGGAGTTTTAATCCTTTTCCTCCCCACTCACCGCAGCTGTTTTGTTGTGGAACTTGCAGGCCGACCTAAACCCTGCCTGGATATCTGTGGATAGACTGGAAAAGGCACAGCTGAGCAGTCAGACAGAGCCCGACTAGAGTTTTATGGATTATGGATTTGTAGAAGTGCCGAGCGCCCGAGGTTCCCATGGGGTCCATAAATCCATGGATTCCTGGCACTAGACCTGCCCGAGGACTAGAATTTCCAAACCACGAGAAAAAATCTGAAATTTCTCTATTTACCTCATTCCAAATTTGGATGGACCAAAGCCCCAGAATTTTCCAAGCAACCAGATTTTAAAAAATATATCTCTATTTTTTTTTTTTTTTTTTTTTTGGTGTGCTAAAAAGCTGTGTGTCAATAAATTCATTTTTTACACCAACCCAGATGTTTTATTATCAATTTCTCTCAAAATAAAAAATGATAAAAATCCACCCAAATGATACAACTGAAAATCTTGGATTCCAAAATGAAATTCCTTTTCATTTGTAGATTTCGCTGAACCAGCAATTAAAAAGAAACAAATAAAACCGCTCTACTTGGCATTTCTGAAAATTAGGAATTTGTAGCTCCTTGCTGTGCTTTATTCCTGCTTGGCCCCACCATGTAATGCTTTCTTTTCCTGCCTTTATCTCATTTAATGCAAGCCAAGGGGTGAAAAAACCCCAAAATCAAAATATTTACAGTAATTGTAAGGGCAAATCTCTCTGCAAAATCCTTCTGCTAAAATCTGGGAGAATCATGGGAGTGGGGATTTGTTGTGGGCCCTCCTGAAGTCCTGGAGTTCTTTGATTTTTATCCTTTCCAGCGAGTTTCGCACTTGTAAATTGAGCTTCTCGTTCCCATTAAATGCTGTCATGCAGATGCACCTCTGGGTTTTGCTTTTTTAGGATGGTTTGGGGTGGAAGGGACCCCAAAAATCATCCAATCCCACCCCAATTCCATGGGCAGGGACATTCCCACTGTCCCAGGTGGCTCCAGCCTGGCTTTGGGCACTCCCAGGGATGGGGAATCCATGGAATTCCCTGAGCCAGACCCTCCTAGGGAACAATTCCTGCCCAAATCCCACCCAAATTCCCCCTGTTTCAGCCCGAACCCACTCCCCTGCCCGATCACTCCGGTTCTGATGGAAAACTTTCTCCTCTGCGTTTCATTTTGAGCCCTCGTGAGTCCCAGAAGTGACTTCGGGACCTTTTCCCGAGGCTCAACATCCCCACATCAGCATTAACCAAACCCCCACCCAAAATCGGTGAGATTTTGCCTTTTCCAAGCGTTCACCCAGCCTGGATTTGGTGTGAAATGCTGCTGCCTTTGTGTTCTGGGCCCAGCACAAAAATGCAGATATTTCTAAAAATTTTAATTAATTAATTAATTAATTGAAGCCCTGGAATGAATTTTTGGGCCGACTCACGAGGCTGTGCCCCAAAAGTAGGACAAAAATCCTGGGCCCAGCGTGTACAGGCAGGACCTGGGCTCTGTCACCCTCCCTGGGGCACCACGCTGGGACAAGTTGGGCGAGGACAATCTGCAACGTGTGAAAGAAATAAATATAAATATTATATAATATAGGCAAGGACAATCTGCAACGTGTGAAAGAAATAAATATAAATATTATATAATATAGGCAAGGACAATCTGCAACGTGTGAAAGAAATAAATATAAATATTATATAATATGGGCAAGGACAATGTGAGGATACGCAGCTTAAAATACAAAAAAAATGAAATATAAATATTATATATCATGGGCAAGGACAATCTGCAAGGTGTGAAAGAAATAAATATAAATATTATATAATATGGACAAGGACACCATGGGGACGTGCAGCTTAAAGTGTGAAAGAAATACATACAAATATCATATATTATATATATATATATTGGCCAATATTTGTTATTAGCTAGAAGTAATGAGTGATTAAGCCGAGAATTAACGAGCTCAGGTTCCCCCACCGGAATTTCCAGGGAATCACGTTCCCAACTCCCTCCCTCACCCCTCCCCGGGGCTTTCTGTCCACACCAATCCATTTAAATTCTTGGAATCCACAACCGAAATCCACAAATCTGCTTTTCGCTCAAATCAGCTCCTGCACCATCCCTCCCGCAATGAGAGAGGCCTGGGAACAACATTAATTATCCTGCACAAACATTAATTATCTCTGTACACAAGCCTTGCGACACGAAGCCTTCGGGTTTGGACACCCAGATGTTGGGCAACAGCTGCACTTCAGAAACTCAGGGATGAGGATTGGGAGCAGCATTTGCCACCATCGTTATTTTGTGGGTTTTGGGGGGTTTTTTTCGTCAGGAGATGTTTTGAATTTTCAGTGAATCAGCCCCGGTGCTCGGTGAAGAAATTGGCAGGAATTCCAAATTTCTCTTCCCCGCAGGGACGCAGCTGCATCATTTCATTGGGCAGGAATTTGGGATATTTGGGGATTTTGAGTGTCTTGAGCAACCCCGTGGACTGAATCCGGCAATGGATTGTTAATAAATTAAATTAATAAATTAAAATTCACCCCCACAGAAGTACGGAATGGGTTGGGTGGGGAAGGGAACTTAAAAATTCTTTCATTCCACCCCTTGCCATGAGCAGGAAACCTCCCGCTGTCCCAAGGTGCTCCAACCTGGCCTGGGACACTTCCAGGATGGAAAATCATGGAATAACCCCTGCTGGGCCCTCACAGGGCACAATTCCTGCCCAAAATCCCACCCCAATTCCGCCTCTGTCAGCCTGACCCAATTCCCCGTGTCCTGTCCCTGCAGATCGAAGAGGAAAAGTCCTTTTTTCCTAAGGAAAATTCCCTCTCCAGCTTCCCTGGACCTCCTGAGGATCCTGGAGGTCCCCACAAAGCTCCTCTCCTCCTCTCCACCCCAGATCCACCCTCGGGGCTATCCCAGGGTCTGTGACAGGAGTTTTTTGCTCCCTGTACCATCGAGGGGACGCCGCCTCTCCTCTGTCATCTCCGCGGGGTGTGTTCCAAGCCCCCCATTCCCCGGAATCCGCGAGAAATTTGGGAATTCGGCCCGGGATTCCCTCGGGGCTCTGGAGGAGGCTGACACGTGCGGGACGCGGTGGCAGAGCCGGGAGGCTCCGCAGGGATGCGGGAACGGGAATCCCTCGGGCCCGGACTGAGGGTAAAAATCAGGTTTTACTCCGGATTTACTCCGATTTTCCTCCCCCTCGCAACTCCTGCGCTGCCCCAGGTTCGATTTAATCAGATTTATAATCAGTTTTATAATCAAATTTATAATCACAACCACCTCCGGCGCGGGAAGCGCCTCTGCGAGGGTCGGGAGGGGCGAGATGATTCCCTGGGGAATCTCCGAGTGTCCTGGAGGGAAGAGTTTCAGGATATTCCCGGCTGTTTTGCCTGGATTTCCATAGGCAAAGCTCCTGGGGTGGAGTTCATTCGTGATCCAATTCAGGAGTCCTGAAATCAGCCCTTTCCTCTCCCTATGCCTTTATCTCGTTTAAAGCAAGCCAGGGGAAAAAAAAACCCCAAAATCAAAATATTTAAATCAGCTCTTTCCTCTTCCTCTGCCTTTATGTCACTTTATGCAAGCCAGGAAAAAAAAAACAAACCAAGCAAACAAACAAACAAAAAAACCCCAAAAAAACCCCACCAAAACCCCCACAAAATCAAAATATTTACAGCAATTGTAAGATCAAAACTCTTCTCAAAATCCTTCTGCTAAAATCTGTGAAAATCACGGGAGCGGGGCAGAGATCCAGCAGAGATCGGGTGGAGCTGATAAAAATCCAATTAATCACATTCTGATTCTTCCCTCATTTCCGAAATTTGCGGCTTCTTTTATTATCTCCCCTCTCAAGGAACTCCCTGGCAGGAACATTTCCAGATATTTAGAAGAAAAAGATCCCAAATCCTCATCTTTGAGCTTTTTTTGCTTTTCCTACACTAAACACCGGGACAAAAAACGGGATTAATCAAACCCCAAATCCTCACCTTTACCTTCTTTTTACTTTTCCTACACTAAACATCGGGACAAAAAACGGGACTGATCGAACCACGCCTTATCAATGCTTCAAACGTTCAAATATCGGGTGATAACATCACTTAATTAAGCACAAAAACCTCATTAATGACTCTTCGTTAATACTCCAGCCCCCGAGCATTTGAATTCCCATTAAATCCGGCCCCCCGGGGCAGCAGAGGCCGGAGGTGGCCGGAATTTGTCACCCTGGAATCACCCCAGGAGGACCCGGGTGACTCCGAGCCACTCCCAGAGGTTGCCAAAAATACCCGGCTCCTCCTCCAGCATCGTTTGTTTGCATTCCTGCGGTTCGCTCCCGATTGAACAACTCCGGCTTTCCCTGCCCGAAACCCTCCCGAAAATGTGGGATTTCCCCCGGGGGGGAATGGGATTCGCCCGGTGAATCCGTCCTGCCGGGAGCCGGTGGGAAAATTCCAAAGGCGGGTGGGAAAACATCCAAAACCGAGTGGGAATAATTCCTAAATCGAGTGGGAATATAGTCCCTAAATGGAGTGGGAATAATTCCAAAGCCGAGTAGGAAAAATTCCAAAACCGAGTGGGAATATTTCCAAAGATATTTGGGAATAATTCCAAAGTCGAGTGGGAATAATTCCTAAATAGAGTGGGAATAATTCCAAGGAATTTTGGGAAAGCCACACATTTTCAAGCCCTGCATCAAAAATCAGGGATGTTCGGGCCTTGACATCTCGGCTTTTTAATTTTGTGCATCCATTCCTGTCCTCATGGGTGGCTGAGAGGAGAAAAGCTCGGGGTTTTTGGGGAAACTGAGGCACGTTGTGCAATGCCAGCCTGGGCAAGCAGAGGGAGACGGAAAGTCACCGAGGGAACTCGGACCTGGGGCTCTGCCTGGCCCTGGGCTCCACCCAAACAGCAAAAAACAGGATTAATTTAAAAAAAAACAGAGAATGCAGGCGTGCTCCAAGCAGATTTTATGTCATTTAAATAATTGAATTTGCTTTCCTGCCCGGATCAACTCGGCATTTCAATTTTCTTGTTATTATACATTAGTATAGAAATCCATGCTATTTATGTATAATATCTATGCGTGATACTTATAAATAACGTGTATAATTTACATATATTTATATAATATTTATATAATATTTTAATAATATTTTATATAGTAATATTGAAAATATTTTATATATTTATCTATATATCTATTTTTCATGAATTTATATATTTTTATATATATAAATATCTATTCTACATCTCAATACAGCTTTGGTCAGCACTTGTTGAGGCAGATGTTTTTCTTCTGTCTCTTCCCTTCATTCTCTTTCCCTTTGTGCTCCTCTAACATTTGATTCCCTGAATTTATCCTGCCAACATCTTTTTGTTGTTGTTCAGGATTTAAAATCTGGTTTAATCCCACCTAGAAGTGAACAAAAAGCACAAATCCTGGGTTCCAGTGCTGAATTTCGGGGGGGTTGCTGCTTTGTGAAGCCCTGGAAAGACTAAAAATCCCCAGCGAATCTCAATCCCCCACACACATCGGGGTCCTGACAAGGCTGGACCATCCTAAAAGAAAAATTCCCTTTTTTATGGACCATAAAACCTCCAAAAATTTGCTCTCCTCAAGCGGCACAAACTTTTGGAGAAGACCCTCCCTGCCCCGCACGCTCCCTAGGGATGATTTTATTCCAGAGCTGCAGTTTTGTCCAATCCTGCCCCCGCTGCAGGAAATTGGGATTTGGGGGGGATTTTCTGGAGCCGCCCTGCAGGGTGAGACACCCTGGGAGTGCTCCGGACCGGTCCCAGAGAGACAGGAACCCCTTCCCTGCTCGGATTTGGGGATTTGTCCCCACCCTGGGTGCGCTCCGGGCCGGTCCCACAGACACAGGAACCCCTTCCCCGTCCGGATTTGGGGATTTATCCTCACAGCCCCAGGAATCCCCTCCCTCTGCGGATTTGGGGATTTATCCCCACCCTGGGCCGGTTCCACAGCCCCAGGAATCCCTTCCCTGCGCAAATTTGGGGATTTCACCCCACCCTGGGGCGCCGCCTGCTCTTGGGCAATCCTCTCCGATGCCACCCGGGGTCACTCCATGTCGTGATCAGGCCGGGGGTCACAGTTTGGGATTATCCAACTTTCCCCGGCGCTGTGCAAAGCCCAGAACCCCTGATAGCGCAGAAACGCGCGGTGAGGGACGCGTTAATTGCCATTAATTACCCTCTGCCGCCGCTCCGGGAGCTGCTCCCGCCCGATTCGGGCGGAATTGTTGCTGATGCGGGGTTTGGGCGCTGATGTCAGCGGGCAGAGCCCTCTTTGAAGTGAGGACAGCGGAGCTCCCACCCCAAATCCTCCGCTTTGATTATTCCTTCATTAAGCAGCGCTCCTGACTCAGCTGGGCCAGCGCAGCCCCGGGCTCTGCGGCCCCGCGGGACCGGTTTGGCGACAAAAAAAAAACCACCCTGGTTGTCATTAAAGCTGCCCCTGCCCTGCACAAGGGTGTAATTTAGTAAAACAATTCAGGATTAATGGGGCCCCGGCGATGTTAAGGCTCTGTGTTGTGGGGTTTGCAGTCTGCGCTCGCTCTTTGTTCCCTTTGTTGCTCACGGGATGATTTGGGATGGAAGGGGCCTTAAAACTCACCCAGATCCAGCCTTGCCACGGTCCCGGCTTCTTCCAGCCTGGCCTCGGACGCTTTCTGCATTTTGGGGGATTTCTTCTTAAAATCGGGGCTGAACCAAGCCTGAATGTTCTGGCTCTGAGGGGTTTAGGAGCATTTTCCTGCCGGCACTTTCCGTGTGGGGTAACGGGTGCAAAAATAAAAGCGGGGTCTTTCCCAAGGCTTTTGAATTTATGGCAGAATGAGGGATTTCAGTTTTCTTAATTCTGAGAAAAAAAAATATTTGGGAAAGTTTTGAGGATGGATTTTCCCAGAAATTCCCAGAAATTCCCAGAAAGCTGTTCCCACCCTCGCAGGGAAGAATTCCTTCCCAATTTCCCACCTAAACCTCCTCTCCCTCAGTCTGAATCCATCCCCGACCCCACAATTCCTGATGAACCAACTGCAGTCCCTGGAGCACAGCACAAGAACTGGGCGAAAAAGAGAAAATTCCTGGATTTCTGCATTTTGGGGGATTTCGAGAAGAGTCGATCCCGTTTTGCTCCAGGGGCGGATTTTGCCGGTCAGGATTCGGTTCCTGGGCTGGGAATTCCCAAATGCCACAGGGGTCGACTTCACCGGGAATCCCTTCGGGGGGGCTGAATTCCACATTCGGGATGAATTCCACACTTGCTCCATGTGTTTTAATTCCCTTGGTTTGGAACAGGAATTTTGGGACCGATCCTTGGAAGGGGGGGGGAGGTCTTGGAGGGAGAATTTCCAAAATGTGATAAGAGATATGGAAAATTCAGGAGGAGGAGAAAATGGACGATTTGGGACAGGATTTTGAGCTCCTCCTCATCCACCCAACCTCGTTAGGATTAAATCCTGGGGGGAAAAAATAATTCCTCTGCCATGGACGTGATCCCAAAATGCTGAACAGAATCTCACACGGCCCCAACTCCTCCCTGCTCGTGAAGAAGCCACTGGGAGACCCTTCCCAAAATCCCGGTGTTCTGCACCCTTTTTTCCCCCCTTCACTCCCTCTTCCCCCCGCAGGGAACCTTTGTGCGTGGAAATGCCCGCATTTAAACGAGGTAAAACCATCCCGGGAGTTGTGACGTCCCAGGAATTATTCTGATTTTATGAGGCGCCCCCAGAGATCCCCCAGGGCATTGGAGCTTATCAGGAATATTCCGGAGACATCAGAAAATGAGATTTCAAAGAGGATCTCAAAACCCTCGGCGAGTTTGTCATCCAGGGAAATCATTTCGTGTTAATCGCAGTAATGACATCCTAGAGGATCCGGGCTGCTGTGACCTCCCAGGGAATAAATTATGGAAAGCGTTTCATCAACTCCTCATTTTAAACTTCACAATTGGCATAATTCATGAACGGCTTCGTTTTTCATTCCAAAGATATCCCCGAGCTTCGCTCTTTGGATTCGCACCAGGTCCCTCCCCTGATTTAGGAGCGCATCTGTAAAATCCCGTCAACGTTTTGGGAAAGAATCCCTGATTTTCCAGAGTTTGAGCGAGGCACGGACACAAATTCCCAGTGTTGGGTTGTGCTTCCATGAGGAAAATAATCTTGGAACTCCAAGATTCCCTGCGCGTTTCACTTTTCAGCCAAGATAAGCTAAAAGAACCTCATTAATTCCGGGTGCATTTTCACCTCTTAATGAAACCAAGGAGCGGGGGGAAAGCAGGAAATTCCGAGATGAAAAAGCCTGGCGGGTTCCCATCTGCATTTCGGGGTTATTGCCCAACCCGGCTTTAGATAAATCATAAACTGCGAGCAAAACAATTCCTGCGACTCCGGCAGCGATCCCCGCGCCGGGCTGCGCTCCCGAGTAATTAAAGCGCTTTACACAAAGGGTGTCTCAGCCGCCCCCGGGCATCCAGGGGAGGGAATAAAAACCCTCTCCACGCCGGGCTTTTCTCACTGCCTCTCCCGACTCGTTCTCTCCGCCTCTCTGAGTAAGTTTTGATTCCCCCGGCTCTAAAAACCTCGAGTTTCCTTCTGCTTTTTGCGTGGGTTTCTCCTTAAAATCGCGGCTGAGCCCTGCCTGAATATTCGGGCTCTGAGGGATTTAAGAGGCTCTACAAACCTCGAGTTTCCTTCTGCTTTTTGCGTGGGTTTCTCCTTAAAATCGGGGACCTTAAAATCCTTAAACCCCGCCTAAATGTTCTGGCTCTGAGGGGTTTAGGAGCGATTTCCTGCGGGTGCTTCCC
Source organism: Eopsaltria australis (assembly GCA_034509425.1). NCBI lineage: Eukaryota > Metazoa > Chordata > Aves > Passeriformes > Petroicidae > Eopsaltria > Eopsaltria australis. The sequence goes on from JAVTVJ010002081.1 coordinate 43,209, forward strand.
GTGCTGAGTAAAAGGGGCAAAAATAAAAGCGGGGGCTTTCCCAAGGCTTTTGAATTTATGGGAGAATGAATAATTTCAGTTTCTTAATTCTGTAAAAAATATTTGGGAAAGTTTTGGGGAATGGGTTTAACCTCGGGTCTGATGGTTTAGGATGGGTTTGGTGCGGATGGCGAGATCCAGGAGGGGGAAATTCATTGAAAACTGTGGGAAATCCTGGTTGGATTTCCTGCTCTGCTGCTGTTTGAATCAGCCCATCCTTAATTTAACTGGAGGCACACCGAGCTACACCAAGCGATAATTATGGATTATTACCCTAACTGTGCCAATAACTTTCATTTATAACGCTCAAAACCGATTTAAAATTTCCAAGCGCTTTCCCAGAGATTAAATTCAGCGTTTCTGTAGGTCAAAGCTGCGTTCTGACTTGAGGGAATTTGGAGGAAAATGCCCTGCATTGGCTTTTTTTGCATTTTCTTTTAATTATCAGGATAAATTTGATTTACAAGCTTAAAAATATTTTTGATGCTACACCAGGCTTTTATGTGAGGATTTAACCTGAAGAAATAAACATTATTGAATAAATTTCCTCGAGGTGAAAATGGAATTTTCTTACTCGGGTTGACTATACCACTATAGAAATATTTAAACACATATATAATACTATATAAGTATTTTAATTATATGTTTCACTTATTAAACGCGCACTTGACACTCCCACTCATTCCCAGCCTTTTTTCCCAGTGTTTTAGCAGAATATTTTCCTGCCTGAAAACAACAGGAATCTGCAAGGAAAATAATGCAAAAATTAAGCGGGGTGCTAAGCTGATTATTTCACACTGAAATACGTGGAAAATCCAGATTTATTTTTAATTTTTGTCCCGTGTGGGAGGAAGAGAAGCGCTGCGGGAACGAGTTCCAGCGCGTCCTCGGGAATTCCTCCAAAGGGCCGGGAGGGTTTGGAGCAGGGCGGGGGTTTGGAGGTGGCACGGAAGAGGAGGAGGAGGAGGAGGAGTTTTGCTCCTGGAGGAGGAGAAAAAGGGAGAAGTTTAACGCAGGAATTTAAAACAAATCGGTGCGGGGAGGTAAAAGGTGGGAGATAAAACTTCATCCGAATTAGGTCTGTGGATGCCTTGGAGAAAAATGTCAACAATCAAGAGACCAATTATTGTCTTCATCTAAATTATATCTTAAAACGAAATGTCAATAGCCAGGAGCTCAAGTTTCGTCTTTATCTCAACTACCTCTAAGAACCCCTTAGAGCCAAATGTCAATAACCAAGTGCTCAAGTTTTGCCTCTATCCCAATTATTTCTGGCGGTCTCTTAGAGCCAAATATTAATAACGAAGAGCTCAAATTTTGTCCTTATCCCAATTATCTCTAACGACCACTTAGAGCCAAATGTCAATAACCAGGAGCCGGGCGGGGTTGTTGGTTCCACTTTTGTCTCTTCATTTATTCTTTAACTCCTCTCATGCAATGCAGGCACCGCCGGGCGATGGCTTCCACCCAGCTGGCCTGCGCCACCCCCTGCGAGCCCAAGTGTCCTCAGCCGCTGGCCAGCAGCTCCAACGAGCCGTGCGTGGTGGCCTGCGGCGACTCGCGGGTCATCATCTACCCCCCGCCCGTGGTGGTCACCTTCCCGGGGCCCATCCTCACCACGTACCCGCAGCAAACCGTCGTGGGAGCCTCGGAGCCCTCGGAGGTGGCCCTGGGCGAGCCCCCGGCCGCGGCCCCGCTGCCCGCCGAGGTCACGGCCCGGCTGGAGGCGGCGGCGGCGGGGGACAAGGTGGCAGCGCCGGTGCTGGCTCGGCCCGAGCCGCGCTGCGCCCCCAAATATTCCTACACCTACTCCTCGCAATGGACTCATCCCTGCAATTCCTACCGCTCCGGGAAGCGCTGGACGTACTGAGCTCGGGGGGAGCGAGCAGAGAGGGAAATTCCAGATAAATTCCGGTTGTAATTTGGGGCGGAGCGGCAGCAGCGGCCCCGGGGCTGCTCCGGCTCCTCCCGACGAGCTCAGCCCCCGGGAAAGGCGGGCTCGTGGTGCAATTCCTCATTTTTCCCCTTTAGTTTAGAGCTGTTCTCCCGCAGCTTTCCAGCTTCCGCCGTGCTTTGGTTTATCCCGGGTTTTTTACTGGCACTGAGCTTAGAGAGGCGACTTAAAACGCTGGGAATTGCACACGGCAGAGCTGCCGAAAAGGGAAATTCCCCGTTTTTACAGGCGGCACCACTCGGGTGATTTCCAGAGTCTCACTGAACCCCTGGGACGATGCTCTTTGTGTCCTGTACAGTTTTGTTGCACGGTTGTAGGAAAGCTTTCCTTTCCGAATAAATTTTCTGTACCAAAATACATTTTCTCGTTTCTTTTATCGCATAAAAAAGGGGAAGTTCGGATGGGATATCGGAAATTCTTCCCCCAGAGGGTGCTGGGCACTGCCCAGGCTCCCCAGGGAATGGGCACGGCCCCGAGGCTGCCAGAGTTCCAGGAGAGTTTGAAAAAAAACCCTCAGGGACATTTTGGGATTTGGGGATGTCTCTGCAGGGTCAGGGATTAATTCTCGTGGGTCCGTTCCAGCTCAGGATATTTTATAATTCTACCATAATAAATTCCCTCATTCTACGATAATAATGTCCCTGTTATACTATTTTTTATTGAACCTACACCATTGTTCATGCTCATTTATAGATATTTCGTGTTTCTTCTTAGAGCGCAAATGTCACAAAGCCCCAGGAACATTTTTTATACATTAAACATTTATTATACATTTTATACATAAAATGTATAGTATACATATATTAGACATTAACATTTTTTGTACATTTGACACTCCCCGGGACCCTCCTGAACCCTGGCAGTCCTGAAAGGGCTCAGGTGAAGCTCAGCCGTCGATTTGCCACGTGCAGCTCAGAGTAGAGCAGATTTCCAGCCCTTTTTCCTGAGCCCAAAGCCAGGCGTGGATGTGTGGGTGCAGGAATGTGCAGCCCACACACAGATCTCACCAGCCTGAGGTGTGGCACAGTCTGAGCTCCTCACTCGCAGCTCAAAATCCTTTTCTGGGAGAAATTCAGAGCTTTTTTAGCAAAAGCATTCCTGCCCCAGGAGGGTTAACGTGGCCAAGGAGCTGCACCGGGATTGGGGAGGCCCCAGGGTGGATCCAGGCTGGGCAGGAGCAGCTGGAGCAGCCCTGGGAGGAGGATTTGGGGGTGTTCTGGTCTGCAGCCCTGGGAGAAGGATTTGGGGGTGTCCTGGGCTGAGCCCCAGCGTGGGCAGCAGGGGAAGGGAGGATCTGGGGCTGCTGGGGAGAGCCCAGAGGACACTCCAGGGTGGGATCTGAGACATGGAGCAGCTCTACTGGGAGGAAAGGTTGGGAGAACTGGGATTGCTCATCCTTGAGATTTGTGGTGACCCAATTTGGTCTTGCAGGACCTGAAGGGGCTACAAAGAACATGGGGAGAGATTTTTTTTTCCAAGGGTTTGGAGTGCCAGGACAAGGAATAACGGGTTCAAACTGATGGAGAGGAGGCTTAGATGGGCATTTGGGGATTAATTACCCCCTGTGAGGGTGGGGAGGCCATGGGATGGATTTCGCAGAGAAACTGGGGCTGCCCCATCTCTGAAAGTTTCCAGGGCCAGGTTGGACAGGGCTTGGAGCAGCCTGGAATGGTTGAAGGTGTTTCTGCCCACGAAAGGAGTGGAATGAGATGGGTTTTAATGTCCCTTCCCACCCAAACCATCCTGTGATTCTGTGATCGGACATTTCACACCATGGCTGAGTTAGAGACTCATTCGTGGCCAGGATGAAGAAATCCATAAACAAAAGAAATCGTTCATGCAATGCAGATTCTTTATTGTGGGTGAAAAAGGCCACAGGCAGTGTCAGCGAGAGACAAATCAGAGCAGCAACAACACGGCAGAAACACAAAAATCCCAAAAATCCCAAGGCAGCAGCAAGGCACAAGCCAGGGCTCCACCCCAGAGATTCCCCCTGCCCAGGGCGGGCTGGGGGGCTCGGAGCCGGCCTCAGCCGAGGTTCAGCTCAGCTGGGTGGGATCGCAGAGAGGGAGCAGCGTCTGGAGGCAGTGCTGGGAACCCCAAAGGGCCCGGCCGAGGCTCTGCAGGGTCACCCCGGCAGGTGACAGGGACCCCGCAGCTCCCGGGGCTGCCGGACCAGCCCTGAGCAGGGACTGGAGCTTCATCCTGGCTCAGGGGGCACAAGACACGAGGGGCTGGTGGCAGAGCCCGCGGGCAGGGGCAGCACTGAACTCCAGGAGGATTTGGGGTTTAGCAGGGCCCGCAGCAGCCCCCGAAGGACCTGGAACCGCGGCCCCAGCCCCCACAGCTGCCCCCATAGCCCCCAAAGCCTCCATAACCCCCATAGCCCCCATAGCCCCCAGAGCCTCCGTAGCCACCACGGCCTCCAAAGGAGCCACCGGAGCCGGATGCGACGTAGGGAGCTCCGGAGGAGCCCACGGCGCTCTGCTGCGGGAAGGAGCTGAGGATGGGCCCAGGGAAGGTGACCACTGAGGCCGGCGGCTGGATGACCACCGTGGAGTCGGGGCACTGCCGCACGCAGGGCTCGTTGCAGGAGTCAGCCAGGGGGCACGTGGGGGCCACCCCGCAGGAAGGGACACAGCACGACATTCTTCGGATAGGCAGGGAATGCTGCAAGACAAGGCACAGCCACGGCTCACACCAGGGACTCATCCCAAATCTCTGCTGCCTCTGTCCCACCCGGAGCCTGTGTCCCTGGACAGTCTCTGGATCGTGTCAGGCATTCCCAGCAAAACCCCAGGCACAGCTGAAATGACTCCGGGAGTCCCTTGCTCCCCTCACCATCCCCAGCTCTTGCCTGCCCATGGGAATGAAGAAAAACTCCCACATCCCAATCTCCAGGCTCCCAGAGGACTCGAGTCCATTGGTGTCAACCCAACCACCCTAAATCTGCACTGGGACAGCTGATGGAGCACAGTGACAAAGGTTCCCTGGGAAATCCACAGCCAAAGATTCCCTGGGGAATCCACAGCTAAAGGTTCCCTGGGAAGGGCAGGTGAGAAGAAAAGGATGGAGAGAAGGCTCGGACTTACCACAATGGTCAGTGAGCAGAGTCAAGTGGAGAGAGCTCGATGGAGCCGTGTGGAGCCCTTGGACCTTTTATACACCCCAGAGTGCCCGGGGCATCGTCCAGGGGGTGGTGACAACACCCCCAGCTAATCACGGAATCAAGCGGACAAACCTCATGACACAAACCTGGGGTAATTGCATCCACTCTAATTGGGGCCAGGAACGAGTAAAGGTGCCCTGGAGAGCCACCAGGCCCTGGGAGGAACAGACCGTGACCAATCGATGCGTGAAGGAGCATTTGTTCATTGCTGAACTCAGCCCCAATAAGCCCCGACGTGTCCCTAATCCCCCGCTTTGCTTATGCACGGGAGTTTTGGGCATCGCTCAGGAGCGCTTTGAAATCCTGGGCACAGCCAGCACATCTGTCATTAATCCCTTTTACGGGCTGCTAAATAGGGACGCCGGGAGGAAGAAGCCACCCCAGAAGCCATCCCACCCACTCAGGGCGCATCCCAAACGCCAAACGTGGCCCCTTCCCGGCACGGGCAGGGGAGGTCACAGAACCGCAGAGTCCTGGAGTGGGTCAGGGACCACAGAGGGGCATCAGCCCCGATGTCCTGCCCGAGCAGGGTCATCCCACATGGCACAGGACTGGGCACGCGGGGTTCTGGGAGGGAAAGTCCCAAAGGGTTTCTTCTGCCACTGGAGGACTTGTTTAGTCCTTGATTAACGTGGTGGTCGAACAAAAAGCAGAGGAGGTGGGTTCCATGTCAGAGGAAGCTTCATCAATGATCAGTCTTGGCAAGGGTGTGGATGGGACACGGGTGGGATAAGGAACTGGATAAATGAGTAAGGTGAGAATGACAGAGAGTAGCAGGAGAGCAGAAATGGGATCAGGATACTCTCAGACCCTCCAGCCCCGTGTCTGTGAGCTGGGTCCTGCCCCAGCCCTCCTGGAGGGCCTGGATTGCCCAGTTGGCCCCCAGGGCTGGGCTGGGGGATGTTGGCCGAGCCCCCCAGAGCCAGGCCGGCCCTGGCCGTGGCCCCAGGACAGGCGCAGCTGGGCACTGCTGGCTCAGGGGCTGAGCTGGCGTTCAGGGTGGCAAGGCTGGGCACAGCCGTATCCCAAAGGATCCTCTGTAAGCAAAGTGAGGGATTAGGGACAGACCAGGGTTTATTGGGGCTGTGAGTTCAGCTCCAGCAGCTCTGTGTCTGTCATGTAATGATGGGCCATGGCTGTCCCGCCAAGCGCCCCTCTCTTGTCCAGTCATTTCCACACCAATGTCCACAATGGGGGCATGACAGAATTGTCCCGCGTCCCTTCACTTTATGAAGTTTGTCACCGTGAATTCCTAATGACTGTGGGGTCTCTCCCCACCCCCGGACAATGCCCCGGGCTCTCTGGGCTGTATAAAAGAGCCGAGCTCCTTGCACTGCTCCATCCACACTCCTCCACTTGACTCTCCTCATCACCCAGGTAAGTCCAGCTCTCCAAAGCCTCTTGGGGTTCTCTCTCCGCCGCTCTCAACACAACTCCTTCCTCACACCTTTGCCTCTTCCCGGGATGTTTTCCAGAACTCTCCACCTGTCCGAAGAATGTCGTGCTGTGTCCCTTCCTGCGGGGTGGCCCCCACGTGCCCCATTGCTGACTCCTGCAACGAGCCCTGCGTGCGGCAGTGCCCCGACTCCACGGTGGTCATCCAGCCGCCGCCCTCGGTGGTCACCTTCCCTGGGCCCATCCTCAGCTCCTTCCCGCAGCAGAGCGCCGTGGGCTCCTCCGGAGCTCCCTACGTCGGCGGCGGCTTCGGCGGCTCCTCTGGACGCCGTGGGGGCTCCGGCGGCTCCGGTGGCTATGGGGGCTACGGAGGCTTCGGGGGCTATGGGGGCAGCTGTGGGGGCGGCTCCAGAGGCGGCTGCTGCGGGCCCTGCTGAGCCCCAGCCCGAGCGCGGGCCCAGCCCCGGCAGAGCTCCAGCAACGCCCCCGGCCCATCCCCACCCGCCACCGCCTGAAGGAAGGACATCCCTGGGTTCCTGCCGGCAGCCGGAGCTGCGAGATCCCGAGCCCGCTCAGAGCCTCGCTCCATCGCCTTCGTGCCCCGCTTGAAGCCTGCGGCAATCGCTGCTGCTCCAGCCCGAGCCCGGCCCGGCTTCTGCTCCCGGCACGGCCCCGACTCCACCGGGCTCTGCCAACTCCCTCCCGTCCTCCCTCACAATAAAAGCTGCCTTGCATTGCAATATTCGCTTTCCTCTCGTTTGGTCGTTGCTCCACACGCAGCACCCCGGGCCCAGCGGGGTTTCCAGGAGGGTTCTGCCCAGCCCCACTCGGACAAGGCGCAGGAGAAGACCCGGCAGCTGCCAGGGCTCCTCCTGCCCGTCCGTGGCCATCCCAGGCCGTGCCGCAGAGTCCCCTCGAACCAGACCCTGCTCAGCCCCTCACCCTCTCCCTCTCTCCCTGCCCGGCTCTGCCCGCTCCGGGCTCTGCTCTGCAGCCCCACAAGAGCCCCGGCCCCGCTGCCGGCTCCCTTCCCACTCTGCACATTCCCCAGGGGCTGCTCGGAGTCCCCAGGGCCGTGGGGATTGGGGTGCAAGGGGAGTCCCCCTGCGGGACCCGGCCCAGCTCGGGGGCTCAGGGGGGCTCTGGGTGCAGAGGGGAGAGGGAGAATAAAGCCCAGCGCTGCTCCCGCTCCTTCGCCTCCATCCCCGCAAACATCCCTGCACCCTGGCACCGCCTCCTGCTCCCGCTTTTCCTGTGGGTTCCACGGCTCCTTGGAGCACTTCTGACCCCGCTTCATCCCCGCTGCTGGTGCAGAAGCCCTTCCTGCCATCCCCGGTGTCACCCAGCCCTCGCCTGGACGCGGCTCTGCCCAAGGGCAGCAGGAGAACTTCCCACAGCTCCATGCCCCGGGCCTGACCGTGGTGGCCTTTGCTGTCCTTGCTCACGCTGAATTATATCGCTAATATTGAAATATTCTTTCATATCTTGTTAATATTGGATATAGGTAATGCATGAGTTAATAAGACTACAGTAGGAAATAATATCGGCTAAATCTGGACTCTATTAACTTACAAATAAATGGAAATCCAAAGCCGGCAATTGTTGGTGTGAATTTCTGGAAGAAATTTTCAGACTTATCAATAGACAAGAATAAATTTATTATTTTTGCAATACTCCCATTGCTCTTCATGTTGATAATCACTGTGGGAGTTACCCCACAACGCCATCCGCAGATCCAGGAATGTTTCCAAACCAGGCCACCAATGACCCCGCACTCCACACCCCATCCAAGCCCCCAGCTACAGCCACCACACCTGGGTCACCAAATCCCTGTCACCTCTGAGCCCTCAGTGCGGGAAAACGAACACCCCAGGAGGGCACAGCAGTGGCCAAGTGTCACTGCAGGGGATCGGGGCAGGAAATTGGGCAAGAGTTGGAAACATTGGGAAGAGTTTCTGCGAGACCCTTGTGGCACTTGAGCGTTGTCACCATGGGCTGTGGGAATGTCCTGCGTTTCCTGCAGGCGGGAGCACAAGGGGAGCTGGGTGGGATGTGCTCCCACACTCCTCAGGGCTGGACACCCTCAGGGGGAACACACAGAGCCAGCCGTCCCCAGGCTCCGAGGACACCGCCCAGGGGGATTCCAGCAGCCCAACACACACCCAGGAGATTGGGGGCAGCGGGGGAAAGGGAGGGTGAAGGAAAACCAGGAGTCAACATTGCAATGCAAGACAGCTTTTATTGCAGGGGGAGGGCAGGAAGGGGGTCGGCAGAAGAGCAGGGCCGTGGCCAAGGGCTCGCTGTGTCCTGGCACTGGGCAGAGCCGGGTGAGCAGGAGCAGCAGCCCAGGGCGAGTCTCTGGCATCGGGGCACAGGGAGCCCCGGGGGGATGCTCAGGCAGGGCAGGGACAAGGCAGAGGTGGCTCCCCAGCTGGCACGAGGCTCCCAAGGCGCAGAGCCCGGCCATGCCCGAGGGGTTTTCTTCCGCAGAGCAGCGTCGTGTCGGGATGTGCCGGGGTTTCTCCTGGAGCTCTCTTTGGTCGGAGGCCGCGCTCGGGCTGGGGCTTAGCAGGGCCCGCAGTTGCCGTTGAGGTAGCGGTGGCCGCTGCTCCAGCCCCCGTAGCCGCAGCCCCCATAACCCCCATAGCCGCCATAGCCCCAACCCCCATAGCCACCAAGGCCTCCACAACCCCAGCCCCCATAGCCCCCACGGCCTCCATAGCCCCAACCCCCATAGCCACCACGGCCTCCATAGCCCCAACCTCCATAACCTCCGTAGCCTCCGGAGCCCCAGCCCCCGTAGCCTCCACGGCCTCCAAAGGAGCCACCGGAGCCGGCTCCAACGTAGGGAGCTCCTGCAGAGCCCACGGCGCTCTGCTGCGGGAAGGAGCTGAGGATGGGCCCGGGGAAGGTGACCACCGAGGCCGGAGGCTGGATGACCACCGTGGAGTCGGGGCACTGCCGCACACAGGGCTCGTTGCAGGTGTCAGCCAGAGGGGCCGGGGTGGCCACCCCGCAGGAAGGGACACACAGGCTGTTGCAGGACATCCTTCGGTTCAGCAGGGAATGCTGCAAGACAAGGCAGAGCCGCGACTCTCACACCAAGGACTCGTCCTAAATTCCTGCTGATTCTATCCCACCTGGAGTATGTGTCCCAAGACATCCTCTGGATCAACTCAAGCATTCTGAACACAACCCCATTCCATAGAAAAGCCTGACCCTTTCTGCCCTTGCGATCCCTGAGTCTTTCTTGCATGTGGGAATTCAGAAAACTTAGACATCCGAAGCAGATGGAAAACGCTCAAACTTCCAAAAGCCTTGAGTCCATTGGTAAAACCCCGACCATCCTGACTCTGCACTGGAAGAGCATGAGGAGCACATGGCAAAGGTTCCTCGAGAAAGCCCCAAAGATTGCCGGAGAAAGCCACGGATGGAGAAGAGGAGAGAAGCCTTGGACTTACCAAGATGATAAGGCGAGTCAAGCTGTGGAAGATGGATAGAGCTCTGTGAAACCCTTGGACCTTTTATACATCTCCCAAAGGGCCTGGGGCGTCAGGAAAGGGAGCGGTGGCAAAAAAACAGGTAATTAGGAATTCAAGCTGACAAGCTTCATCAGAGAGATAATGATGCAATAGAATTATACACCTCGACATCAGGGAGATTGGTGTGGAAACGTGCCCTGGACCAGAAGGAGGCGATGGGAGGGACAGCCATGGGCCCATCATTACATGACAGACACGGAGCTGCTGCAGCTGAACTCACAGCTCCAATAAACCCTGGTCTGTCCCTAATCCCTCACTTTGCTTACAGAGAATCCTTTGGGATTGGGCACCACCACCTTGAGCCCCAGCTCAGCCCCTGAGCCAGCAGTGCCCAGCTGCGCCTGTCCTGGGGACACGGCCAGGGCCAGCCTGGCTCTGGGGGGCTCGGCCAACACCCCCCAGCCCAGCCCTGGGGGCCAACTGGGCAATCCAGGCCCTCCAGGAGGGCTGGGGCAGGCCCAGCTCACAGACACGGGGCTGCAGGAGCCACTGGGACCTGACCCCACTGCTGCCCTTCTGCTCCTCCCGTTGTGTCCCCTCTGTCACAGCTGTCCCCAGCTCTGTCCCACCGCTGTCCCCATTCCCTGGGGGTTTGGGGGTTGGCCACGAGTGGGATCTGCCCCCTCTGCTCTTTGCACGGCCATCAAGGGAAACTGTGACATGGAAATCCCAATGTCCTCTAGAACCTTACAGGGGGGCAATTCATGGGCATGTTGACCTTGACCTTGGGATGAGCATCTTTTGGTGGCGCTGGGAGTTGGTGGGATTTGGGAGACACCCCGAAAGTGTGGAACAGCTTCTCCTTTTGCCCAAGCTGCCTCTGCCTCTGTTTACCAGCCCGTAAAAGGGAGCTAATGACAGGGGTGATGGCTGGGGCAGCTTTTCAAAGAGCTTCTGCAAGATGCCAGGAATTGTCCTCTGTAAGCAAAGTGAGGGATTAGGGACAGACCAGGGTTTACTGGGGCTGTGAGTTCAGCTCCAGTAGCACCATCATGTAATGATGGGCCACAGCTGTCCCTCCCATCCCTTCCTTCGTGTCCAGGACACGTTTTCACACCTGTGTCCTCAATGAGGGGATGCCATGGAATTATCTTGCGACATTATCTCTCTGATGAAGCTTGTCAGCGTGAATTCCTAATTACTTGGTATTTTCGCCACCACCCCCTTTCCTTAAGCCCCAGGCTCTCTGGGGTGTATAAAAGAGCAGAGCTCCTTGCAGAGCTCTATCCAGCTTCCTCCACTTGACTCTCCTCATCAACCGGGTAAGTCGAGCTCTCCAAAGCCTCTCGGGGGCCTCTTTCTGTTTCCTTCCATGCAACTCCATCCTCATACCTTTGACTCTTCCTGGGGGTGTTTTCCAGAACTCTTTGCCTGTCCGAAGGATGTCCTGCAACAGCCTGTGTGTCCCTTCCTGCGGGGTGGCCACCCCGGCCCCTCTGGCTGACTCCTGCAACGAGCCCTGCGTGCGGCAGTGCCCCGACTCCACGGTGGTCATCCAGCCTCCGGCCTCGGTGGTCACCTTCCCCGGGCCCATCCTCAGCTCCTTCCCGCAGCAGAGCGTCGTGGGCTCAGCAGGAGCTCCCTACGTTGGAGCCGGCTCCGGTGGCTCCTTTGGAGGCCGTGGTGGCTACGGGGGCTGGGGCTCCGGAGGCTACGGAGGTTATGGAGGCTATGGAGGCTATGGTGGCTATGGAGGCTATGGGGGTTGGGGCTATGGAGGCCGTGGGGGCTATGGGGGCTGGGGTTGTGGAGGCCTTGGTGGCTATGGGGGTTGGGGTTATGGCGGCTATGGGGGTTATGGGGGCTGTGGCTACGGGGGCTGGAGCAGCGGCCACCGCTACCTCAACGGCAACTGCGGGCCCTGCTAAGCCCCAGCCCGAGCACGGCCTCCGACCAAAGAGAGCTCCAGGAGAAACCCCGGCACATCCCGACCCGACGCTGCTCTGCGGAAGAAAACCCCTCGGGCATGGCCGGGCTCTGCGCCTTGGGAGCCTCGTGCCAGCTGGGGAGCCACCTCTGCCTTGTCCCTGCCCTGCCTGAGCATCCCCCCGGGGCTCCCTGTGCCCCGATGCCAGAGACTCGCCCTGGGCTGCTGCTCCTGCTCACCCGGCTCTGCCCAGTGCCAGGACACAGCGAGCCCTTGGCCACGGCCCTGCTCTTCTGCCGACCCCCGTCCTGCCCTCCCCCTGCAATAAAAGCTGTCTTGCATTGCAATGTTGACTCCTGGTTTTCCTTCACCCTCCCTTTCCCCCGCTGCCCCCAATCTCCTGGGTGTGTGTTGGGCTGCTGGAATCCCCCTGGGCGGTGTCCTCGGAGCCTGGGGACGGCTGGCTCTGTGTGTTCCCCCTGAGGGTGTCCAGCCCTGAGGAGTGTGGGAGCACATCCCACCCAGCTCCCCTTGTGCTCCCACCTGCAGGAAACGCAGGACATTCCCACAGCCCACGGTGACAACGCTCAAGTGCCACAAGGGTCTCGCAGAAACTCTTCCCAATGTTTCCAACTCTTGCCCAGATTCCTGCCCCGATCCCCTGCAGTGACACTTGGCCACTGCTGTGCCCTCCTGGGGTGTTCGTTTTCCCGCACTGAGGGCTCAGAGGTGACAGGGATTTGGTGACCCAGGTGTGGTGGCTGTAGCTGGGGGCTTGGATGGGGTGTGGAGTGCGGGGTCATTGGTGGCCTGGTTTGGAAACATTCCTGGATCTGCGGATGGCGTTGTGGGGTAACTCCCACAGTGATTATCAACATGAAGAGCAATGGGAATATTGCAAAAATAATAAATTTATTCTTGTCTATTGATAAGTCTGAAAATTTCTTCCAGAAATTCACACCAACAATTGCCGGCTTTGGATTTCCATTTATTTGTAAGTTAATAGAGTCCAGATTTAGCCGATATTATTTCCTACTGTAGTCTTATTAACTCATGCATTACCTATATCCAATATTAACAAGATATGAAAGAATATTTCAATATTAGCGATATAATTCAGCGTGAGCAAGGACAGCAAAGGCCACCACGGTCAGGCCCGGGGCATGGAGCTGTGGGAAGTTCTCCTGCTGCCCTTGGGCAGAGCCGCGTCCAGGCGAGGGCTGGGTGACACCGGGGATGGCAGGAAGGGCTTCTGCACCAGCAGCGGGGATGAAGCGGGGTCAGAAGTGCTCCAAGGAGCCGTGGAACCCACAGGAAAAGCGGGAGCAGGAGGCGGTGCCAGGGTGCCGGGGTGTTTGCGGGGATGGAGGCGAAGGAGCGGGAGCAGCGCTGGGCTTTATTCTCCCTCTCCCCTCTGCACCCAGAGCCCCCCTGAGCCCCCGAGCTGGGCCGGGTCCCGCAGGGGGACTCCCCTTGCACCCCAATCCCCACGGCCCTGGGGCTCCGGGCAGCCCTTGGGGAATGTGCAGAGTGGGAAGGGAGCCGGCAGCGGGGCCGGGGCTCTTGTGGGACTGCAGAGCAGAGCCCGGAGCGGGCAGAGCCGGGCAGGGAGAGAGGGAGAGGCCTCGTCGGAGGGACTGAGCAGGGTCTGGTTCGGGGGGACTCTGCGGCACGGGCTGCGGTGGCCACGGACGGGCAGGAGGAGCCCTGGCAGCTGCCGGGTCTTCTCCTGCGCCTTGTCCGAGTGGGGCTGAGCTGCACCCTCCTGGAAACCCCGCTGGGCCCGGGGTGCTGCGTGTGGAGCAAAGACCAAACGAGAGGAAAGCGAATATTGCAATGCAAGGCAGCTTTTATTGTGAGGGAGGACGGGAGGGAGTTGGCAGAGCCCGGCGGAGTCGGGACCGTGCCGGGAGCAGAAGCCGGGCCGGGCCCGGGCTGGAGCAGCAGCGATTGCCGCAGGCTTCAAGCGGGGCACGAAGGCGATGGAGCGTTGTTCTGAACGGGCTCGGGATCTCGCAGCTCCGGCGGCAGGCAGGAACCCAGGGATGTCCTTCCTTCAGGCGGTGGCGGGTGGGGATGGGCCGGGGGCGTTGCTGGAGCTCTGCCGGGGCTGGGGCCGCGCTCGGGCTGGGGCTCAGCAGGGCCCGCAGCAGCCGCCTCTGGAGCCGCCCCCACAGCTGCCCCCATAGCCCCCGAAGCCTCCGTAGCCCCCATAGCCACCGGAGCCGCCGGAGCCCCCACGGCGTCCAGAGGAGCCGCCGAAGCCGCCGCCAACGTAGGGAGCTCCGGAGGAGCCCACGGTGCTCTGCTGCGGGAAGGAGCTGAGGATGGGCCCAGGGAAGGTGACCACCGAGGGCGGCGGCTGGATGACCACCGTGGAGTCGGGGCACTGCCGCACGCAGGGCTCGTTGCAGGAGTCAGCCAGGGGGCACGTGGGGGCCACCCCGCAGGAAGGGACACAGCACGACATTCTTCGGACAGGTGGAGAGTTCTGGAAAACATCCCGGGAAGAGGCAAAGGTGTGAGGAAGGAGTTGTGTTGAGAGCAGCAGAGAGAGAACCCCAAGAGGCTTTGGAGAGCTGGACTTACCTGGGTGATGAGGAGAGTCAAGTGGAGGAGTGTGGATGGAGCAGTGCAAGGAGCTCGGCTCTTTTATACAGCCCAGAGAGCCCGGGGCATTGTCCGGGGGTGGGGAGAGACCCCCCAGTCATTAGGAATTCACGGTGACAAACTTCATAAAGTGAGGGGACGCGGGACAATTCTGTCATGCCCCCATCGTGGACATTGGTGTGGAAATGACTGGACAAGAGAGGGGCGCTTGGCGGGACAGCCATGACCCATCATTACATGACAGACACGGTGCTGCTGGAGCTGAACTCACAGCCCCAATAAACCCTGGTCTGTCCCTAATCCCTCACTTTGCTTACAGAGGACAATTCCTGGCATCTTGCAGAAGCTCTTTGAAAAGCTGCCCCAGCCATCACCCCTGTCATTAGCTCCCTTTTACGGGCTGGTAAACAGAGGCAGCGGCAGCTTGGGCAAAAGGAGAAGCTGTTCCACACTCTCGGGTTGTCTCCCAAATCCCACCAACTCCCAGCGCCACCAAAAGATGCTCATCCCAAAGTTTTGGGATCCCCTGACACGTATGTGTATGGCCCCCCTGTAAGGTTCTGGAGGACATTGGGATTTCCATGTCGCAGTTTCCCTTGATGGCCGTGCAAAGAGCAGAGGGGGCAGATCCCACTCGTGGCCAACCCCCAAACCCCCAGGGAATGGGGACAGCGGTGGGACAGAGCTGGGACAGCTGTGACAGAGGGGACACAACGGGAGGAGCAGAAGGGCAGCAGTGGGGTCAGGTCCCGGCGGCTCCTGCAGCCCCGTGTCTGAGCTGGGTTCTGCCCCAGCCCTCCTGGAGGGCCTGGATTGCCCAGTTGGCCCCCAGGGCTGGGCTGGGGGATGTTGGCCGAGCCCCCCAGAGCCAGGCTGGCCCCGGCCTTGGCCCCAGGACGCGCCCAGCTGGGCACTGCTGGCTCAGGGGCTGAGCTGGCGTTCAGGGTGGCAAGGCTGGGCACAGCCGTATCCCAAAGGATTCTCTGTAAGCAAAGTGAGGGATTAGGGACAGACCAGGGTTTATTGGGGCTGTGAGTTCAGCTCCAGCAGCTCCGTGTCTGTCATGTAACGATGGCCACGTCCGTCCCTCCCATCGTCTCCTGCCTGTCCGGAGCTCGTTTCCGCACAAATATCAACAATAAAGGAATGACGAAGAATTGTCCCCCATCATTATCTGTGTCGTTTTACTTGTCAGCCTGAATTCCTAATTACTGAGGGGGTGTTGTCACCACCCCCTGGACGATGCCTCGGGCACTCTGGGGTGTATAAAAGGTCCAAGGGCTCCACACGGCTCCATCGAGCTCTCTCCACTTGACTCTGCTCACTGACCATTGTGGTAAGTCCGAGCCTTCTCTCCATCCTTTTCTTCTCACCTGCCCTTCCCAGGGAACCTTTAGCTGTGGATTCCCCAGGGAATCTTTGGCTGTGGATTCCCCAGGGAATCTTTGGCTGTGGATTTCCCAGGGAACCTTTGTCACTGTGCTCCATCAGCTCTCCCAGTGCACATTTAGGGTGGTTGGGTTGACACCAATGGACTCGAGTCCTCTGGGAGCCTGGAGATTGGGATGTGGGAGTTTTTCTTCATTCCCATGGGCAGGCAAGAGCCGGGGATGGCGAGGGGAGCAAGGGACTCCCGGAGTCATTTCAGCTGTGCCTGGGGTTTTGCTGGGAATGCCTGACACGATCCAGAGCCTGTCCTGGGACACAGGCTCCGGGTGGGACAGAGGCAGCAGGGATTTGGGATGAGTCCCTGGTGTGAGCCGTGGCTGTGCCTTGTCTTGCAGCATTCCCTGCCTATCCGAAGAATGTCGTGCTGTGTCCCTTCCTGCGGGGTGGCCCCCACGTGCCCCCTGGCTGACTCCTGCAACGAGCCCTGCGTGCGGCAGTGCCCCGACTCCACGGTGGTCATCCAGCCGCCGGCCTCAGTGGTCACCTTCCCTGGGCCCATCCTCAGCTCCTTCCCGCAGCAGAGCGCCGTGGGCTCCTCCGGAGCTCCCTACGTCGCATCCGGCTCCGGTGGCTCCTTTGGAGGCCGTGGTGGCTACGGAGGCTCTGGGGGCTCTGGGGGCTATGGGGGTTATGGAGGCTTTGGGGGCTATGGGGGCAGCTGTGGGGGCTGGGGCCGCGGTTCCAGGTCCTTCGGGGGCTGCTGCGGGCCCTGCTAAATCCCAAACCCTCCTGGAGTTCAGTGCTGCCCCTGCCCGCGGGCTCTGCCACCAGCCCCTCGTGTCTTGAGCCCCCTGAGCCAGGATGAAGCTCCAGTCCCTGCTCAGGGCTGGTCCGGCAGCCCCGGGAGCTGCGGGGTCCCTGTCACCTGCCGGGGTGACCCTGCAGAGCCTCGACCGGGCCCTTTGGGGTTCCCAGCACTGCCTCCAGACGCTGCTCCCTCTCTGCGATCCCACCCAGCTGTGCTGAACCTCGGCTGAGGCTGGCTCCGAGCCCCCCAGCCCGCCCTGGGCAGGGGGAATCTCTGGGGTGGAGCCCTGGCTTGTGCCTTGCTGCTGCCTTGGGATTTTTGGGATTTTTGTGTTTCTGCCGTGTTGTTGCTGCTCTGATTTGTCTCTCGCTGACACTGCCTGTGGCCTTTTTCATCCGCAATAAAGAATCTGCATTGCATGAACCATTCCTTGGATTTCGGTTGGTTTTTATGGGTTTGCTCCTCTGATTTTCCACGTTGAGCCGGGACAGGTTCACAGGATCCCAGAATCATTCCGGTTGGGAAGACCTCCAAGATTTTCATCCAATCTTTGACCGATCCCCTTTCCATCACTCAGCCGAGCTCTGAGCTCAGGTTTTCCTTTGACAATTCCAGGGGTGGGGACCCCAAACCATCCTGGGCAGCTCCTTCCAGTCCTGACCACCCTTCCCAAGAAGAAATTCTTCCCCAGATGAAGCTCAAGCCACATTTATGATCGTGTCACACACGAATGACCAGGGCCTGTGGGAGGTTGAGCAGCTCAGATACTTTTGTGTTGCAGCACACAAAGGATGGAAATGAGTCATTATCCCTATTCCAAGGGACGAGTTTAATGGGGAAAGTATCAATTAATTTATTTATTCCTTTGTGGTCCTTCCACAAACGTCTTCACTTTTTTTTCCACAGTCGATAATTTCAGAAGTTCAAAGCACCTCTCAGACGCCCATAACTATTTTGTGTATTTATGGGCTGTTATTAGTCTATTTAAAGCTTAATTCTCTTCTCTGCTGCTTCATTATTGTAAAAAGAGTCACTTCAAAGGTACGAGTTGAGGCAATTTAGTGTTTGCTTTAGTCAGAATTTATTTTATTCTTTTCATTCAAATGTGGCTTTGCCCAAGCAGCCACGGGAGACACGACCATGAACTGCTTTGTCTCCTTGTCCTCCAAACCTGGATTTATTTCTAGTAAAATCTGGATTCATTTCTGGTAAAATCTGGATTCATTTCTGGTAAAATCTGGATTCATTTCTGGTAAAATCTGGATTTATTTCTACTTTTATCTTTGGACTTCATGGAGTGAACAAAATATATGTTAAAATTCCATTAATTTTAACTCTTTCTTTAACTAGACCCCTGTTACAGTAGCTAAATCAGTCTGTAAGGTTGAGACAGCAGAATTTATTTTAATCTCACATGGTTTTGCTTGTGCATCCTGAGACACTTAAAACTTCCCTGTTTTTACTTGGGAATTTGTCTGTAATTCCCTAGATTTTATTGATTAGATTTAGCTGATGAAAATATTGTGATTATGACCAGTTGCAGCTAAATTTAGAGACCTTCGTGTCAGGATACAGCTTTGAACAGCAACTTGAGCTGTGCCTCTGAACGGATAAATTAATGAAAATTCATCAAAATTCATCAAAAGCCTTGGGAAAGCTCCATCCTGAAATTCGCTGGAAACACAACCCCCAGTTTTACTGGAAATGGTTTTTCGGTGAATTTTGCCCTCATATTTTTTGCTGGAAGGTCTCCAGAGGTCCCCTCCAAACCCAAAATGCTGGGATTTTGGGATGCCGGGATTGTTCAAAGGGCGGCAATTACACTCACAATGAGGGTTCGAGGGTTTAATTGGGCTTTCAAAGCTCCTTTGTGCCCAGGCTCTGAGACACCTCGGCCATGAATAAATTGAGTCACTCCCCATCCCAAGGGTGGAATGGCCTGAGAACTCCACGCTTCCATTGTCATTCCAATGGAGCCTGGGAGTGAAAGGAAAGTGACATTTTCTGCTCTGGAAAGTGGAATTTTCTGCTCTGGAACAGATCGGGTCTCTCCATCTGGAAAGGTGGAAAAATCCCAGACACTGCCAGCGCAAAAGCACGGGAGATAGAGGGATTTTCTCCTAACTTCTGATCTTATCCCTCAAAATTTAATTAATTTGCAGCCGGTCCGTGCCTTAGTGGTTTACAGATGCTGCTGTGTCCAGTGTCTGCACCCGCGCTGGGATGTGAAAGCAAATTTGAAGAAATATTTACCAATATTTCCTAGAAAAATACAGAATTGGAATTAGTTTTCTGAGATTCATTTTTGGTTTGCAAAATGTGCGCTCGGATCCAGCTGAGCGTAGGAGGAGTTTCAGAAAAACCATGGGGTGTGGTGTGAAAGATCCACAAAATATCGAGGTGGGGACAAAAATCTGTGTCCAAAAAAAGCAGAAAGCCAGAAAAAAAAGCAAACCAGG
Organism: Eopsaltria australis; assembly: GCA_034509425.1. NCBI lineage: Eukaryota > Metazoa > Chordata > Aves > Passeriformes > Petroicidae > Eopsaltria > Eopsaltria australis. Next base: position 62,441 of record JAVTVJ010002081.1, read on the forward strand.
GCCATTTCGTGATGCTGCAATGATGTTTTTAATAAGAGTAAAGCTCACAATCACAATCTAAAACAGCACAGAGAGCAGAAAGAATGGGCACAGAATTAATTTATATGAGCAGGAAATCTCCCGGTTTCATCGGTACAATTTTGCTCTGGATTTTCCGTTTTCAGACATTTCCGCTCGTTTCCAGTCCAATGAAACGAAGCTGATTGGATAATTTTGGCACAGTTTCAGAGGCGCTTGAGTCAGAAATTCAGCCCTAGGACAGGCGCCCTCTAGATTTCACCAAACTAAGCTGGGAAAGAGCTGCAGATGAGTGATTTGTTAACAAATATTAAACCCCGCTTCCTTTACACCACCAAACCCAGGGAAGGATGAGAGACAGCAGAGAAAAAAAAGGGAAAACAAAGCATTTTGGAGGAAAATTGAAGAATTTACACTAAAGCTTTACAGGAACCCCGAGCTCTCCCAAGTCCTGGAGCTCCGGCAGAGCCTCGCCCGCGAATTCCGTCATTAATTCCCAATTCCCGGTAAAATCCCGGCGGGTTTAGCAGGGGTAGCAGCTGCCGTAGGAATATCTCTGGAAGTAGCGGGTGGAGTAGGGGGAGCAGTAGCGGGAGGTGTAGGAGGGGCAGCAGTCGCGGTAGCCACAGAACCGCCCGTAGTAGCCCTGGTAGCCGCAGGGGCTGCCGCAGTCGTAGCTGCGGGAGCTGAACACGGTCCCGTAGCTGCAGGGGGAGTAGCAGGAATCCTCGCACTGCCGCTGGTAGCAGAAAGTCATCTTGGAGCTAGAAGGAGGCGAGTCTGGAAGGCAGGAAGGGAGAAAAAGCCCGTGAGGCGCGTCCCGACAGCGAGAAAATCCCGAGTGAGCGCTGCGGGGGAGGGAGGGACGGCAAAGCACTGCCCGGAGCCCTCAGCCATTGCTCCATCCCCAATTTAGGGCCAGCTCTTCCCCCTAATCCTCCATCCTGAGGTTTTCCGCACAGCCCCGCTGAAAAACGGGATTGTGAACCCTGGGTCAAAGCAGGGAACCGGCTGGGAAATCCTTCAGAGCTGCGCTTAGGCAAAGGCTTGGAGGGAAAAGGGGATTCAGGCAGGACCGAGATTGCTTCAAAATATTTAAAAACCAGGGTGGGAGGACTGTTTAGCATAGGGGTAACTCCGAAATCCTAACCTTAATTCCCTTTAGCTGCTGCATTTGTAGATCAGCAGGGGAGAAAAAAAAAAAAAAAAAAAAGGACGGTGAACAGCCTCAAATTCATCCTTTTATCATCCACTCGAATTTCCCAGATCTGTTCCCACTTACCCTCGTGTGCAAGGAGCAGAAGGCAGGAGAAGGGAATGATTTCTCCTCAGGGATGCGGGGTTTTTATGGAGCTCCCGGTCCCGCCCCGCACACTGGACACGCGTCAGGGCCAGCCCCGATTTCCAGCCCCTTTTTCCCCCCCTCATCGATATCCCGGCGGTTCCTGATGATGGGTCCGGCTCCTGTGACTGGGAGGCTCCGCCCGCCGGGTCCCTTTCATCCCAAAACCACTCAGGGTAATTAAGGCTCGGTATCATCCTGCTGAATCCACGCTTTGGGACAGCGGCGACTCCTCGGGATCAGCAAAGTCCTGCGGAATTCCAAACGCGGCAGCTTTGGAAGAGCGGCCTGGCTGCGGATGTGCTTCGTTGTGCATTTTTCCCCCCTGGAATAATCATGGAAGGGACGCACAACCTCTGCTTTTTGTGGATTTCATAACTCTGAATAACGCGTGGGACATCCCTGCCGATCCCTCCCAACATTTCCTGTGACTTCCAAGGGGGGAACGAGCGGCTCTTTGATTTGGATATTGATTCAGCCAGAAAATTGGCCTGTCAGCATTGAAATGGCGTGTCCAGGATCTATTTTTAGAGGGAAAAAAATCTCGTGGAGACTCAATTCCGAAGCCATGAATTACAACTTTAATAAAGCCGGGGGAACAGGACAACCCCAATCCACGTTTTTGGAGCGGGTGTTACATAACAGCCGGGCGTAGCAAGGTGGCGTTAATATTGAAATAATAAATCTCTTTGTGCCCGAAAATATTTAATAAGTCTTAATGAAGGCTTTGATTCTCCAAATTTAGAGAAAGGCCCAGAACTCCTGACGTGCTGCCTGTCATTATCCTGCCCTAGGACGGGAGTAAACAGCAAAACAGAGTTTGGAGGTGAAGGTCACCCCTGGGGAACCCCGGGCTGGGGCCCAGCATTATTCACCTTCATTAGGGTGAATTAAACACCTCATCAAAATGAAGAAGAAGTTACATTAAACCATATTTAAAATTTGGGGGGATTTCTGCAGCTTTCACAGAGATAAATCCCCGGGGTTTTTATTTTTCTCCTTGTCAGGAACCTCAGAGCGAATAGTTTTTTGATCTGAGTAAAAACAAAGACCGAGCAGATCTTTTTTTGGAGCCAGCAAAATTCACCTCGCTTGGGCTGGCTCTGCAGGAAATTGAGTTTGTGAGTGGATTTCATAAAATGTGCCTGGAGATTTCAAATATCCTCGTTTATGCTTCAAATAATTTAGATTTGTTGGGGATTTCTACCTGCTTTAAGGTTCTCATGAAGTCACTGATGTCTGGTTCTATTCAAATACTTTTCCAGTCTTACATGGAAAAGGATTCCCATTTCTTTCTGTGACTTAGGAGTTTGTTGAAGTTTGGTCGAATTAATTATTAATATTTTTCAAAAAATATAAATAAAAATAATAGAAATATTCTGCGATTTTAAAATAAAACCAAACCATAAATTATTTCTGGGGATTTTCATTTTGAAAAGTAATTTAAATTCTTTCCTCATTCTCAGACGAATCCGGAGTCATCGCAGGTTTCATACATTGACAATTGCCCATTCATCCCAAATTGGGATGGCGAACATCCATTAATTCTGCTCCCAATATCCTTCCTTCCTTTTCCTGCTATAACTCAGATTTCGCCACCCTCATTCCCCGAACGTCATTGACCCGGGGAGTCCGGACATGAAAGAAAAGAACAGCGCGAAGTCATCCTTGTGGCAGCCAAGAGCTGAGTAACGATCCCAAAGCGAGGAAAACAACCCCATCAGCTGCGGGAATGACGAGTTCGGGATGTGATGAAAAGGAGTTTGAAGCACCACAGGCTGGGGCAGATAAATGTATAAAAGGGAGAGAAATCCTGGGCTCTGCACTCGCTCCTTCAGCCTCAGCTCTCGCTCAGCGTGGTAAGTCGGGCTTAAAGGGCTTTGCTGCTGGGCTTTGCTGCTGGGTTTTGCCGCAGCGGGGTAGGGGTGGAAGTTAACCTTTAAAATTGTGTTTTAGAGGTGATTTCTTGACCGTGCAGTTCAGGGTTTTTGGTAAAAATGGGGAATTCAGATGCCAAATGAAAGCAGAAATTTGGTATTTTAGAAGCGATCTCATGGCCGTGCAGTTCAGTTTTTTTTTGTTAAAAACGGGATATTAAAGTACCACATAGATGTAGAAATTTGGCTTATCTAGGCGTGCACCATGAGAAATACTTGATTTGAGGATATTATGAATTATTTCAGGATTTACTATTAATTATCTGTGCTAGGGAGGTTTGGGTGGGATATCAGGGAAAGGTTCTTCCCGCAGAGGGTGGCCTTGGATGCACCCTTCTCTGCTCTCCTTGTTTTCCATCCTCACTTTTGGGGTTCCCCAAAAGCAGCAAAGTCCTGGTTCATGTCTGGGACAGAGCTGATCTCACCTCTCAAACTGACAGAGCCACTGAAAGAATCGTTCCCTGTGAGGGTGGGAAGGCCCCGGCCCGGGTTATTCTATGGATTCCCCATCCCTGGGAGTGTCCAAGGCCGGGTTGGAGCAGCCTGGGATGGTGGAAGGTGTCGCTCCCCATGGAATTGGGGTGGAACAAAATGAGCTTTAATTCCCTTCCAACCCAAACCATTCCCCGATTTTTTGACTCCTCTTTTTCTCCGCCTTCCAGACTCACCCCCATCCATCTCCAAGATGACTTTCTGCTACCAGCGGCAGTGCGAGGATTCCTGCTACTCCCCCTGCAGCTACGGGACCGTGTTCAGCTCCCGCAGCTACGACTGCGGCAGCCCCTGCGGCTACCAGGGCTACTACGGGCGGTTCTGTGGCTACCGCGACTGCTGCCCCTCCTACACCTCCCGCTACTGCTCCCCCTACTCCACCCGCTACTTCCAGAGATATTCCTACGGCAGCTGCAACCCCTGCAACCCCTGCTACCAGTGCTGAGCCCTGCCCCGGGCAGGAAAACCCCCAAAATCCGCACTGAAGGCTCCGGGATGGATTTTGATCTCCGGTGACGGCAGCTGCGGGCGGGTCCTGGGGGTTTGGGATTTTCTCAACACTTGCTGTTACTCTGAATAATAATTTGCTTTTTTTGCTGTTCCTTCTCAGTCTTTCGGGATGAGATTGTTGTGTGTTTTGAGGTGTCAGCTCGCAGCAGGAGAAGCAGGAGCCTGGTCTGGCTCTGCTCCTCTCCAGCACCACCTTTACCCCCCAAACCTCCTCTGTGAGGTGTAGCTGCTCCTCAGTGTATGGTTGTGTGAACCTCTGGCTGCTCCTGTGCTCCCACAAGCTGTAATTCCTTCTTACTCTCATTAAAAGATCTTGCATCACACCGCTGCCTTCAGTTGTATTTTAATGTTCTTTTTAATGTTATATTTGGGTTTGTTAATTATTTACTCTACACACAGGAAAAAAACTAATTTAAAAAGAGGCGCCGGTTTGTCAGATCTGTGGTTTATAGCAGAATCTGAGGGGATCAAGGACACACCAAACACTTCAATTTCTGTCTGCTCCAAAACTCGCATTTGCCGTGTCCCAACTCTGCCCCTCTTCCACCAAAACATTCCTGTTCCAAAAGCACAAACTGAAAAATGTGAAGATTAAACGAAAAATGGATCAGGGCTTGCTGGCGACATTTCCAGCCCAAGCTCTGCCCCATTTGAGGCTCCGGGATGTTCTGACACACAGAATTCCAGACTCCCTCAGCTCTCCGCGGCTCCACCTCCTGCCCAGGTCACGGAGAAGCGAATTTTCCAACCCAGCAGGAGCTTGTGGAGGACAGGGAGGGATTCCTGAGCAGAGGAAATCCTGGGAGAGCACCAGGAGCTCCCGGGGGAGGGATGGACAGAGGGAAGGGCCGGAAGGGAGAGTGACCAATCCCGGGCAGTCCAGGGAACTCGAGTGACCAGAACGGGGAAACAGAGCGGGGAGGGCAGGGAGGGAAGGAGGGACATTCCATGGGACCAAAATCCCACCTGGAGTCCTGGAATCCCACCTGGAGGCCTGGAATCCTACCTGGAGTCCTGGATTCAGCTCTGGAGCCTCCAACAGCAGAAGAACGAGAAGGTGCTGGAGCAAAGAGGGCACGGAGAAGCTCCCAGGGCTGGACCCTCTGCTCTGGAGCCAGGTTGGGAGAGCTGGGTGTGCCCACCTGGAGAAGGGAAGCTCCAGGGAGAGCTCAGAGCCCCTTCCAGGTCCTAAAGGGCCTCTGGGAGAGCTGGAGAGAGATTGGAATAACATCCTGAGGGCGTCTGCCAGCCCTCGCCATCAGCAAAACACTTCCCGAAGGAAGAGCAGGAGTGTGCAGATCCCAGATCAGGAATCTGCTGCTCTCCATCATCAACTGAGAGGAGCTGCTCGGAGGAAAAGTGACTGAGCTGGATGACAAAGGATGACTCTGCTGGGACAGCTCCAGGCTGGAACCATGGGAGCCGCAGGAGGAGCGAGTTTGGGAAGTGATCCCCAGTGGGAATTGTTGGAAGCGATTTCCAGCAGGAATTGTTGGGAGTGATTTCTGGCAAGAATTGTTGGGAGTGATTTCCAGCAGGAATTGTTGGGAGTGATTTCCAGCAGGAATTGTTGGGAGTGATTTCCAGCAGGAATTGTTGGGAGTGATTTCCAGCAGGAATTGTTGGGAGTGATTTCCAGCAGGAATTGTTGGGAGTGATTTCCAGCAGGAATTGTTGGGTGATGATTTCCAGCAGGAATTGTTGGGAGTGATTTCCAGCAGGAATTGTTGGGTGATGATTTCCAGCAGGAATTGTTGGGAGTGATTTCCAGCAGGAATTGTTGGGAGGGATTTCCAGCAGGAATTGTTGGGTGATGATTTCCAGCAGGAATTGTTGGGAGTGATTTCCAGGAGAAATTGCTGTGAGTGATTTCCATCAGGAATTGTTTCTCCTCCCTGCCTGCAGCAGCTCCGGGTCTGCCACAGCCCCGACCCGGAGGTGGGAGGTGAAATTCCCTCTCCAAATTCCCGATGGGATCTCGGGCTCTGCTCTAACAGGACAGGAGGGAACGGCCTCAAGCTGGGCCATGGGAGGCTCAGGGTGGGAAATATGGGAAAATTCCTCGTAGAAAGGACAGCCAGGCCTTGGGAGAGGCTCAGGGAGGTTTAGAGTGGCCATCCCTGGAGATGTCCGAGGAATTCCTGGACATTGGTCTGGGATGGGGCACAGCTTGGACTCGATGTTCCTGGAATTCTCTTCCAACCTCAATGATCCTGGAATTCCAGGTTTCCCTTTTTCTGCGGGAGTTCTGATCTGATAAAACAGACAAAAAATGCAAATCAACGTTTCCCTCCGCTGGTCAGGACGAGCAAATCCGGCAGCTGAAGGGATTCGTTTCTTGTTTAAAGCTGCTTCAGCTTAGGCGTAAATTTGGTTTAAAAGTTTAAAAGGAGTTAAGGGTTGATGCAGTGGAAAATAAACATTCCTGTTTCAGAGCCTGAAAGAAATTGGAATTGATTTGTATTTTCAGAAAGTATTTTTTAACTTGTTCAGACTTAAATTTTGTATAGAATGCAAAAAAAAAAAAGAAAAAAGAAAAAAGAAAAAAGAAAAAAGAAAAAAGAAAAAAGAAAAAAGAAAAAAGAAAAAAGAAAAAAGAAAAAGCGCTGAAGTTTCCCGGGGATGAACAGGTTTTAACCCATCCCGTGAATCAGAGCCCTTCATTAAATGCCTCAATTTATTATTCCCTGGGAATTTGACTCCATCTTTCTCTAATTAACAAGAGGTTCTATAAATTACATTTCCACCTAATGACCGAGCTCTGTCTTGAGTTCTTCCCTGTGTTTTTAGGCACAGAAGTGAATTCCCGTTTTTCCAACTCAGTTTTGGATTTTCAGTATTTGGGACACCCAAATTTTGCATTGATATGGAGCAGTGAAGGAACTTTGGAAAATGTCCTGACTTTTTGAACTTCCCAGGACAATTCCTGGCCTTTCAGCGCCCCTCGGCTCTTTGGAAGGTGCTTTGGTCACTCAGAAATGATCTGACCAATGTAAACAGCTACAAAATTAAATTTATTTGCCCGCGTCACAGCTTCAATTAAAATAATTGGTTTCTTCTCCATCAGCCATCATTAATCTGTTCTTAGCTCAACCTAACAACACCAAAAAAATCACTTTTTTTTTGTCTTAAAGAACTTTTTGGCTCCTCTTCAGCTTTAGTGATGAAATCCAGATCTCAGAATGGACAAATGAATTTATAGGGGTTAAAATTGCAAGATTATTTAACAGCAAATCTTATTAATGCTGATTTTCAGCCTTCGCAGCAGAAAACAAGAAGCTTTTTTTTTAAAATTCAGCAAATACTTCTCTGTGTGACCTTCCCCCGCAGCGAGCCAAGCCTCATTTGCATATTAAATGAAGATAATGACAGACGTTCGGGAAGTGCTGAGCCCCACCAGAATTTATGGTATCAGCGCCCTCCCAAAGCTGTCATTAGGAGTTCCTTTGGCAATGTTTGGGTTCATTTAAACCCTCCCGGTTCCTTGCTGAAAGGTTCCTCAAGCCGAGCCGGGGAAGGGAGCCCCGGGGCCAATGGAGGTTTTTCTTTATTTAAATTAATTCCCGACGTCCCCTGGAGCGGACCGAGGGAGATCCAGCTCTGGAAAACGCCACCACAGCAGATCAGAGGGGATTCCTGCTCCCCTGTCTCAGGAAAATCCCTCCCGAGGGGAACGTCCAGCCCTTGGTGTTCCCCGGCCCGCCCAAGGCAGGGGCTGGGCAGGAAAAGAATTTTATAATTTTATAATTTTATAATTTTATAATTTTATAATTTTATAATTTTATAATTTTATAATTTTATAATTTTATAATTTTATAATTTTATCATTTTATCATTTTATCATTTTATCATTTTATCATTTTAACCCCCGTGAATTCTCCTGACCTTTCTGAGACCTGGATTTCATCACTAAAGACGAGGAGGACCCCGAAAGATTTTTTTTTTTTTAGACAGAAGAGAAGATCCTTGGCTCGTTATTGTGGATGTGGAACCGTGGAATCGGTTGAGTTGGAAGGACCTTAAAGATCTGATTCCACCCCTGCCACTGTCCCAGATTCCTCCAAGACCTTTCCAACCAGGCTTTGGACACTTCCAGGGATGAGGAATCACCTGAACCAGGGCCTCCCCACCCTCACAGGGAACAATTGCATCCCAAAAATCCCACCCAAATTCCTCCCCATCACTCTAACCCCACTGCCCGTGTCCTGTCCCTGCAGTTCCTGAGGAAAATTCCCTCTCCAGCTTCCCTGGAGCCCCTGCGGATCCTAAGAGGGGCTCTGGGGTCTCCACAGGCTCAACATTCCCAGCCTGGATCCACAGGGAACAGACTTCAGTTCTTCTTATCAACTTCATGGCCTCCTCTGGACTTGCTCCTACAATTCCAGGTCTCTTTTATGTTGGGAACACCAGCCCCGGACTCAGCATTCCCGGTGGGATCTCACCAGAGCAGAGCAGAGGGAAAAGATTCCCTCCCTCACCATCCTGCCCATGGACACAGCCCAGGACTGGGATGGAGTCTGGGCTGAGCTCACACTCATGAATCCCGTATTTAAACCCTATAAATATCAGCCACGTGAACGATATCACAAGACGCTGACTCAGGCGAGTTTTTCCAATAATTTCATCAGGAAAAAAAAAGAAAAAAACCCCAAAAACCACACCATAAAAATTAACCCCATTTCTCAGATGCTGATTTAATTGATCCCATACCTCGACCCGCAGCTCTCACAGGACAAATTATAGGCAGGGGAAGAACCTGAAAGAATCAATGGAACGCCTGTCATTAATTGTGACGGAAATCCCGGGGTGATTCTGCCCCGCTCCCCGGCTGTTTGACGTCACCGCAAAATGTGCAGTGTCCACCTCCCTTGTGGGGCCACGAGGCAAAGGACCAATCCACGGACTCCCAGCTCGCCAGGAATTGTGGCTGGAGCTGTTCTGTGTAGCCTCCAGCCCCATTCCCAGCTGTCCTGCGGGTGCTTTCCCAGAAATCCCTTTGTCCTGGAAAGTCTGGAGATGAAAGGACCTCCTGGGCTGTAATCACAGTGCCCAACCCCAGGAATTCCAAAATCGCCCTAAATACGGAGGAAAGCAATTATAGCAATTGGGCTGCTGATGTACTTCCCGAATTGGTCCCGTGACCAAGGGGAGCTCTCGGGGAACTGCTCCGACCTCCACAATGGGAATATAAAAATGCTCCCAACCCCAGCACTCCTCACACGGCTCCTCTTGCTTTGCTCTTCCCTCTGAACTCGGTAAGTCCAGACCCTGTTCTTGCGGAGAATCCTTGAATTTGGGGGGGAAATCCTTCACTAGTGGGAATTTTATCCTGGATGCTTTTGATCTGGTGGGACATCGATGCTTCAACATTCCCGCATACTTGGAAAGATGGGAAGTTGAGTTAGGAGTTCTGGGTTTCTTTCTTTTCCCCGTGGTGACACCTGGAATTTTCAGTCGTGGGCAGAGTCGTTGTGCAAGGAGGAGAAAATGGCTTTTTGTGGCAGGGTGTTGCAATGGGGAATATGGAAAAGTCCCAGGAATTGTTTTTGTCCCTCTGGAGTCCCCGGGGCAGCTCTGAGCTGCAGGATTTAAACCTCCACTGCCCAGCAGAGTGTACTCGCTAGAACTGGCTCTAACAAAGCTAGGGAAAGGAATGGTTTATGTGCGAAGATTAAAAGCAGACAGGGAGGCTGGAGACTTAATGAACTCCTGGAGTTGTGCGTGAGCACTTCTAAGAACTCCGGAAAACGCTGTGAGGGATTCGAGTCAGACACTGGGACTCCTTCACACCCCAACCTGGAGCTGGGATTCACCTCAGCCGCCCGTGCTGGGAGCCCGGGCACCAAACACCCACAGATTCCTTCTTCAGGAAGGCTTTGTTTTTTCCTGGAAAGAGTTTTCAGGATTTGGAAGGGAGGTTTGGAGTCTCCATCCCTGGAGGAACCCAAGGAAGGAGTAGATGTGGCACTCGATGCTCTGGGCTCAGTGACAAGGTGGGGATTTGGTCCAGGTTGAACTCGATCTGGAGGGCTTTTCCAATCTTAATTATCATGGGATTCTGGGGTCCTGGAATTCTGGGATTCTGAGAATCACACCCAGACCTGAGGAATTCACTCAACATTCCCACCCAACCCCACCTCACACAAATTGTGGGATCCTGGAATTCTGGGATTCTGGGGTTCTGAAATTCTGGAAATCTGGGATTCTGAAATTCTGGAAATCTGGGATTCTGGGATTGTGTGATTCTGGGAATCCATGACGTGAAAATCCCACCTAAACCTGAGGGTGGGATTTTCACTCAACATCCCCACCTCTCACACCACCGCTCTGCCCCTGCAAACCGAGCGTCCCTCACCCTTTTACTCCCACCCCATTCCAGGTTCTCCTCCACCCCTCCATCCCTCCGAAGATGTCCTGCTGCTACTCCCCGTGCTGCTACACCCTGTGCTGCTCCCCCTGCTACCGCACCTGCACCTACAGCTGCTACAGCCCCCGCATCTCCCGCACGCTGAGCTGCTACCGCCGCTCCTGGGGCAGCTGCTGCACCTCCCGGACCCGCACCACGCGCTACTGCTACCCCTCGTGCTGCTCCTACTCCTGCTGCTACCCCTGCTGCTGATCCCACGGAAAAACCCCCGCAACCGGACCCACAATATGGAAGACGAACGCCCGAGCATGCGGTTGATGTTTGAGCAAGTGCTGAGCCCGCCACGGTGAAGTTACGACAAATGGGGGCTTTGCCGTGCCCTGAAAACCTCTTGGAATTTCTGTTTTTGTTGTTCTCTCTGTCTCCTTCTTCCTGCCTTTCTCAGCTCTCCTAATGTTCCGCGTTTAAAGCCTCCCACGGCCCCTTCAGCGACGGGAGGGGCGATCTGCAATTCATGCGGAACTCCTCAGAGTTGCTGCAGTGGGGCTGGAGGACCTCTGTGAAATGAGATTTGGTGTCATCTGCATTTTCAATGAGCGCTCCCAGCGCGCTGCTGCAGCCCTGGGTGAGGGAGCGCTACGGCTGTCTCGCCTTTGATCTGGATTTACGAGGACCTGAAGGACCAACAACGCGGCTTCAACAAAAAGGAATGTTCTGGAGCGCGGTGACTCATCTCCCAGGGCTGCTTCCAGCAGCCCAAAACTATAATCTCTCTGTATCTGTGCCAGCTCTTTTTCTTACTCTATTAAATACTTTCTGCATTTGAAAAAAAAAAACCAAACCTCTGGAGGTCTTCTTGTTTTCTTGCCTCTCTGTTTGGTTTGTGTGGATGTTCTGGCAGCTGTGGAATTCTGAAGGGACTTTCTGTCCTCGAATATGTGTCCAGCTCTGGATCCCTCATGGAAAAGGGGGATGTTGAGGGGCTGGAGAATGTCCAGGGATGGGAATGGGGCTGGGAAAGGGAATGGAGAATCCTGAGGGAGCTGGAGGACTCAGCCTGGAGAAAAGGGGGATCCAGGGAGGATTTCAGGCTTTTCCAGGGGAGATTTGGGATCTGATCCCAGGGAACGGGGCCAGGACAGGAGGGAACAGCCTTGACTTGTGCCAGGGGAGGCTCAGGGTGGGAAATTCGGGAAAATTCCACCTGGAAAAAGGGAAAAGACCTTTGAAGGGGCTGCCCAGGGAGAATGAGCACATTTCAAATGATTTTTTGTTTTTAGGACTACTTGCCTCTTTCCCCCCTCCCCCCCCCCCCATTTTTCTTTTCATCTTCTGGTGTTTAGTCTCTGGATTTGGTGCGTTATTGTAACTGCACCTGTAAAAATTGATTTTATTCAGCTCAGATGGATTTTCTTCTGTTCTGCACGGAGATCATGGGGGAGGTTTGGGTTTTCCAGGTCACCATCCACACAAGCAAAGCCACTAGTCCCTCCTTGACACTTTTCCCATTGATTTCAATATAGGTTTTTATGGTTTTCCTTATATTTTACTGGCTGAGCATGAAATGTGTCTGTTAAACTGGAGAGTGACAGAAAATTGAGACTCTGGAAAAAGTACAGTTGAATTAATTTTCCAGGAACTGGAAAATATTCTGCTCAGCTGAACATCTTCCTATATTCTCTGTGGAGGTCTGGGAATAAACTGTGAAATTGGGAATTTCTATTGTGAAACATCATTATAAAGATTATTCCAGCCCTGTCCAACCTCAGTCCTGTGTCACCTTTGACATCTCCAGTCCTTAGGATCCCAAAGTTCATAATTTTGTCACCCAATCCTTTTGCTGCACAGGATTTCATATTTATGTGACCTCCACCTAATTTCTGGCATTAATTTGTATTTAAAATAAGCATAATGAAGAGCAAACAGGATGCTGAGGCTTCCTCAGAACTTTGGATACCAAAGACTTCAAGCTGTTTGAGAAACAGATGACTGACAAACCCAGAAATGCTGAATTGATGCAGAAAAGATCTTTAATAGGAGTAAAATGCAACTATAAATTTAAAGGGATACAGAACGAAAAGACCACACTCCCAAAGTCACACAACACCCACACCATCCAGTCAGAGGGAACATTTTGTACAGCACTGCCAAAAAACGCGGAGTTTGGTTTGCTTGGAGAATCAAGGAGAAGATCAGGGCTGATAGGGGAGTTGGGATGAAGGCCGATCACCGCCAGCCCTTCAGCAGCACCACAGCGCTCTCGGAGCACCCCAGGGGCGTTTCTCATCCCCTGAGCTCTGCACGCCGGGGATCTCCATCAATCCACACCTGCCAAACCCCGTGCTGGGTTTCGGGGTGGCTCCCGCCGGCTTTAGCAGCTGTAGCAGCCCCCGTAGCCGAACCTTTGGCCATAGCGGGAGCCGAAGGGGTACCCGTAGCGGCCGGAGTAGAACCCGGGGTATCCATAGCAGTCCCCAGAGCCGTAGAAGCCCCTATAGCCCCCGTAGAGCCCCCCATAGCCGTAGCAGTCCCCGGAGCCGTAGATGCCCCGGTAGCCGTTCAAGCCGCCGTAGCCGTAGCGGTCGCCGTAGCCGTAGAGGCCGCGGTAGCCATAGAGGCCCCCGTAGCCCCGGTAGCCGCAGGGGCTCCCGCAGTCGTAGCTCCGGTAGCCGTAGAGGCTCCCGTAGCTGCAGGGGGAGTAGCAGTCATCCTCACACTGGCCCTGGAGGAAAGTCATCTTTGGAAGGTAGGGGTAAAACCTGCGGCGGGGAGGAAAGGGAGAGCGGTGAATACTCCAACCTCAGAGTCCAAAATCTTCTTCACTTGGTCCCGTGAGTGCAAGGGCAGAGGCGAAATTATGACCTCAGCTCCTCATTACAGCCCGTTTGTATAATTTGCTCATTTACCCGCTGTCTTTAAATTATTTTATACTCTGTACTCATATAGATTTAATATATTCGTATTACACTGTTTCTGTATTCTTGGGATTGGTGAAAGCCCTGACTGTGGAATCAGCGGCCACAGGTCAAAAACCTTGCTGCTGCTGCTGCTGCTGCTGCTGCTGCTGCTTCAGGGTTTTTTCTGAGAGAACCTGGTTAGGAATTAGCAACCCTAATTCTCTTTTGGGATAGCAGATTTTCATGGAGCTCTGCATCCCCGACTCCATCAGGAAAGTCTTCCCAAAATTTCTCTGTGATAACACCCTTCAGGTTTTGAGTCCATTGCTCCAAGCCCCATTTCAGTGGTTCCCACCCACTTTAATTTGCACCTGGAAACGCTGAGAGCCCATGGAAAAAAACACGGAGCCTGGACACACAGGGGAACATCTGTGTAGCCAAACGGAACCAAAATCCCACTTAAAATAGGCAATTTAAGGAAAAACCCTCCAAGAGTCATGGTGGGGAAACCCTTTCCTACCTCTGCTGTCCCAAAAATCCCTTATCAGGGAATCCAGGCACCAGCAGGACCAGGAAAGTCCCAGCTGCAGCTTTAAAACCTGAACCCAGCAAACTCAGGTAGAAGGAACAGAGAAACCTGACAGTTCAGAGGATCCCAACAGAAATCCTGGAAGGAAAATTCCCAATCCAGGGGAAAGAAAGGAAGAGAAGCTTACCGAGTGCACTGGGAGGAGAAGACAGGAGAGCTGATGAGGAGCCTTGAGCTCCAAGCCCTTTTTATACTCCAGCTTTGCCCTCCTGGCTTATCTCAGACGCCCTGCGGATTCAAAAGGTTTGGAGCCCCATTGGTTGGGAAACAAATTTGCCTGTACGCGTCATATCTTCAATTAACGTAATTTTCCTGATTGTTTGGGATTATTAGTGTGTTCCCAGCCTCCCGTATGCCCCATATATTACAGGTTTCTTTCATCTTAACATTTTCTGGGCTGGCAACATTCCTGATACCATTTTATTGCCTCCGTTGTAAATCCGAAATTTAATTTTGCATCATGGAAAAGCCATTTCCAAATTCTCAAGGTCATTCAAGACAGAGAAATTTTCAGAAAAAAAAAAGGAAAATTTCCCATGTGTTTGAAAATGTTTGTGTTCAGTACAAAGATGCACCACGGGGTTTTATTTAAAGGAAACGTAAAATGTAGGGATTTTACATTAAGCTTCATCAACTTCAGGGAGAAGGAGCAGAACGATAAATAAATCTTAATTCCAAAGTGCTCCTGAATCAAAGTCATGCTGCTGCAGGGGCAAGAAGAAAGTTTTTAACAAAAATCTGACTGCATTGTTCACAGCGTCATTCACTGGAGGGTTTGACCAAAGTTCAGCTGAGCAAAGCGGAGAATTCAAGCCTCAACTTGATCTGGAAATAAAGAAATTATCAGGATTAGCACTAAAAGAGCATTAAATGAACACTAAAAGAGCCCATTTGGTTTTTTTTCTGCAAAGAATCGCCACGTGCGTAAGTTACGATAGCGAGGAACGCTGGAGTTTAGGGCAGAACTCCTTGGGTGACCTTCACCTAATTTCTGGCATTAATTTGAATATGAAATAAGCGTAATAATGAGCAAACAGGATGTTGAGGCTTCCTCCAAATTTTGAATACCAAAGCACTTCATAAGCACTCATTAATGTTTTCAATTTGCAAAGTGCTGCAGGATTTAAATATTAATAGTTTGCCACCGAAAGACACCTCCAGATTTAATAACATGGTCGCTCAAGGTCTTTGGTTCTCAAGCCCTATGAAGGTGATGCTGTTCCATGAAAGTCAAAAAGTATCCTGAAACATCATTTAAAATAGGAAGGAATATTTAGATATCAAGGATTTTAAACTGTTTGAGAAACTTAGATGACAAACAGTCCCAGAAATGCTGAATTGGTGCAGAAAATATTTTTAATAGGAGTGAAAGGCGGATTTAATTTTGAAGGGCTACAGAATGGAAAGACCACACTCCCAAAGCCATGGGACACCCACACCATCCAGTCAGAGGGAATGTTTTATACAACATTGGCAAAAACATTTCTAGATCACAAGGCAGTCGGAAAATATCTTTGGGTTGTTGTTGGAGAACCTGGGGTGGAAATCCAGTGGAAGATCCCCACCAGGGTCACCGGGAAGGTTGGGGAGGTCACGGTGTTGCCAAGCAGATGCTCCTCAACCCTCGGCACACCAAAGCGAAACCGCGTCCCTTCGTACCCCTGCGAGCGGCGCCACAGGTGCCAACGCCACGCCAACGGGCCGCCTACGATGCCGCCATGAACCCCTAAGGATCTGAATATATCCCCAGATAAATATCTCCCCAAATAAAGAAATACCTCCCAAATATCTGGCCACAAGGTATTCCAGTCAATTTCCCTGGAAACGCGTCGTTGGTTTAAGGATTAAAGAATTTCTGGAGGGTTTGCGTTGGTGCCGCGACGCCAGACGCGGAAAATATGAAAATGGTTGGCTGCAGTGACGTCAGTCGGAGGAATAAAGAGTTGGTTGGCATACTTTGGATAGTTCCGGAATCCGGGAAAGTATAAAAGCGGACCCCGACACCAAGAAGTCATTCACTCCTCTCGACTTCTCCTCTCGCCTTCTCCTCCTGGTGAAGCAGGTAAGGCAATACCTACTCTATTCTCATGTGTGTAGGTTTTCAAAAATATTTCTTTATAAATATATATAAATATGAATATGGTATGAATATGAACACAAATATGAATATATATTAAATATATAGGGTTTATTTATTTAATTATTCCATATGTACTGCTGTTTTATTTGATTATTCCATATGTATCGCCGTGTCTGTATATATTTATATTCCATATATAACCTGTGTCTATAGAGGTATAGAAATGCTGTAAGACATTCTGTAAGAAATTTCTCGTCGTTTTAGAGCCAATGCCAAACTCAAAATCCCCTGCAATCTCGAGAAATTCCTCCACTCAAAGCTTTTTGCTCTTCTTTCCTGTGCTTTTTTAGCATTAGGCTTTAAAGCGCTGGGTATTTGCCACCACAATTTTGT
Organism: Eopsaltria australis; assembly: GCA_034509425.1. Classification (NCBI taxonomy): domain Eukaryota; kingdom Metazoa; phylum Chordata; class Aves; order Passeriformes; family Petroicidae; genus Eopsaltria; species Eopsaltria australis. The sequence goes on from JAVTVJ010002081.1 coordinate 79,066, forward strand.
AGTCAAAAGTCGTTTTCAGTTCTGGGTTTATTATTTTTATATTTATTACTTTTTTTTCTTAATTTATTACATTTCTCTGACTCCTGGGGTGGGAAAGCTCAACTCTCAACTGGCAAAACCCTCGTTCGCTAGGTTTAGTCAGCAGTTCCCGAAAGTTGATAGGGGAAAAAGTTGTTTGGGATTGAGGGGATTAGAGAAATAAACGAGTTAATTAAGATGCTGAAACCGATGCGCAGGAGGGACCGAGTCGGAGCCTTTGCTCTGCCCTTGGCAGCCCATAAATTTTGTTTCTGGGTGTGTGTGTTCCAGGCTCTCCAAATCAACAAAACATGACTTCCTTCAAGGAGATCTGTGACAACGGGTGCTGCTCCCAAGCCTGTGGTGACAACTTTGGTGCCTTTGGAAACCTCGGCGGCTCCCGGTGCGGGCGTTCCTTCAGCTTCTACCGGGACCAGTGCCAGGATGTCCCCCCTGCTGGGTTCAGGAACGTCGGGAGCTTCGTGAACCCCTCTGGGTCCCTCCGTGGCACCGTCTACGCCAACCTCAACGGGGATATCGTTGGGAGGCTCTCGGGGAAGATCGATGGGCTCGCGGGGCTCCTGGGGTGTGTGGGGAACCTGGGTAACATTGGGAACCTCGGGTTAAGTCTCCCCTTCTCTGTCCAGTTTGGGAACAGAACCATCTGAGCTGTTCCCAGCAGGAACAGTGCCCAGGGGATGGAATGCAGGATACGGATCCATGGCTTAGGTTCTGAGAAACGCCGAGCGCTCGCGCCTCTGACCCTGGGGGATGTGTGGGCGCCAAGCTGTGTAGGATACTCCATATGTAACCCTCTGTAGGATCTCCTATCTCTCTAGCTGTCACTCTGAAAGGGCTGAGGTGCTTTTAGAGCACTTTGGTGGAGTAGAAAGAGACTTTTGGGTGTGAGGAAAGCGCTTTTTAAGCTCAATCATGGCCACTTTGTGTTGCCACAGTAGTGGGAGTTCCAGCAACAAAATCCACTTTGCTCAACTCTGAACTTCACCAAAGGTGACTTTCAGCAGAGGAGCTCCTGTTCTGTGTCCCTGCTGCGCCTCACCTGATAGTGAACACAACAAAGAAACCCATTTGGACTGGCAAACTCCACCATTTCCACCGGGAAAAGCATTGTCCACCATCGGGAACGCTCTGCTTGCCGAAGCCCCTTTTGTATCTCTGTCAACTTCTTTTTGCTCCTCACTGCTTCTCATTTCCATTAAAATTACTCTGTTTAGTGGCATCAAAGGTCTCCTCTGTTTTTGTCTGGGCTCACCCGGCACTTTGAAGGGACCCCCAGTCACCCCAAGAGCCCTCCATGAGAGGCCAGTCTAGACTCCAGGTGTCAGGGAGTGTCACCACTCCTCCATCTCAATGGCTCCTGCCCTGACTCATTTCCCCCAGCAGAAGGAACAACCTTAACTCACCCTTGACCTTAGGTTTACCCAAATATTTCACCAGAAAGAGGCTTCGGTCCATTGATTTCGCCTCCAAAGAGGCTCCTGGGGCAAAACTGGGGCAATAAAACACAAAAACGAGGGATTGAGGGGCAGTCTCACGGTCATCCGAGGTGGGAGGTCGGTGGCACTCGAGGTTAAAGACACCTGAGAGGAAAAACCAAAGGCAGCCAAGCCATGACCATCTGCTGGAGGGCTCAGCTCCTCTGCAGATGGAGCAGCCGGTTCTTCAGGGAGCTCCTGCCAGCCCCTGGAGCCTGAGAAGCCCTGATTTAGATTTAGAATACTAAAGATGGTTTCGGTTAAGAATACCAAAGATGATTTAGATTTGGAATACCAAAGATGATTTAGGTTTAGAGTACTAAAGATGATTTTGGTTTAGAATACTAAAGATGATTTAGGTTTAAAATACTGAAGATGATTTAGGTTTAGAGTGCTAAAGATGATTTAGATTTAGAATATTAAAGATTATTTCAATTTAGAATATTAAAGAAGACTTCAGTTTTGAATACTAAAGATGATTTAGATTTAGAATATTAAAGATTATTTCAATTTAGAATATTAAAGATTATTTCAATTTAGAATATTAAAGAAGACTTCAGTTTAGAATACTAAAGATGATTTAGGTTTAGAACACTGAAGATGATGATAACGTGGCACAGAACGAGGTGGTTCAACAAGCAGAGCCCAGACAGAGCTGCCTGGATCCCCTGCGAGCCCAGCTCCACATCAAAGACATCAGCAGGAGTCTCAAATGTTATTGCAGGAGTGACTCTGAGGGGTCACCTCTGGGCTGATTCCCCAGGGATAGCCATGGCCACCCCTCCTCTTGCCATGGTGGCCTCCTGCAGAAGCATTTCTGCATTCCCCAGCTCTCAGAGCAAAGCTGAGGAAAGGATCCAGAAAATAATTAAGGGAGGAGGTCAGAGGAGCCATTCCATGGGCAGAACACTGGGACAAGTCAACAGAAACGCTGATCCTCCAGCCCAACATCCATTTCTTTCCATTGTGTCATTGATTCCCCTGAAACCCTTTGACCTAGAACCAGCTCCAAAGAGCAGAGATGAGCTCCACAGCTCCATTTCCTCATCTGGGAAGGGGCAGCCCCAGACAAAGGTGAGATCTGATTCCTCCGTGCCCCAATTTGAGCAGGACAGCCCCAGGACGGGGTGCCCCAGGAAGGGGGTCAGGGAGGAGCCTCCACGCAAGCAGAGCACGGCCCCAGTAAATCAGAGCAGCCCTTTGAAAGTGGCAAAGCCTTTAAGAGAGGTTTTGCAACCCTCCTGCTGTCAGCAGCAAAATGGGCTGGGCTCCCCGGGGAAAACATTAGGAAATGGTGGAGTCTCCCAAGGCTGTAAACTCAGCTTATCTCCTGGTTCACCTCTGGCACTCAAAGGCTTCTCCTGCCTGCATGGAGAGCGTGGAAGGGCTTGGACAGCCATGCACGGGAGGGGAGATGGGACAAAACCCAGGAAGACAAAGATTTGGGTGAAATTCTGAGTCCTTTGGTCCCACTTAACCTCCATCCCCACCCAAGTTTGCCAGCACGGCACCATTTGTGATGTCCTTCCCTTCTGACTTCCCCCTCGGATCATTCCCAAAGCTCCACCTCTTCCCCTGGGGGACAGGAGCCACAGGTGGTGATTTCCTGCCAGCCCTAGCCCTGTCACCTGCTGTCACCTCCTGCCACAACGCTGACCTGGAGCCGCCCAGCTCCCACCTCACTTCCCCTCCTGCTTTGAACGTCGCAGCTCTGAGGGTGTCCCAATGCCTCCCTGTGCTCCAGGGATTCAGGGCACTTCCAGGATCTCCTGTGCTGCAGGTCAACCTTCTGGAAACGCTGGAGTGCAGAATTCCTCACCTCAGATGCTCCTGTGGCAGGAGTCACCAAACAGGGACAGGACGTTTCCTCACCTGTTCATTCCAGCACGTAAGGAGAGTTCAGGAAGTGCCAGATCACCACGGAATTGCAGCCCAGACCTCTCCCAGAGCCTTCCAGGCATTGGTCGACAACACCAGAGCTCATTTTCCCTGGATCTGTCCTGATATCTCAGGAATATTTGAGTTTCTCCTACACCTGTTCCATGGTGAAGAGCGTTTTCCCTGTTTTATGACATGGAATCATGGAATGGTTGGAAGAGACCTCAAAGATCATCCCATTCCAGCCCCTGCCATAGGCAGGGACACCTCGCACCATCCCAGGTGGCTCCAACCTGGCCTGGGACCCTTCCAGGGATGGGGAATCCATGGAATGTCCAGGTCAGGGCCTCCCCGCCCTCACATGGAAGAATTCCTTCCCAATATCCAACCCAAATTTCCCCTCTCTCAGCATGAACCCATTCCCCCTTTCTTTTCCTGTTGCTCCAGTTCCTGACCATCAGCTCCTCCACAGCTTCCTCGTAGGCCTCTTCCAGATCCCAAACCCGAAACTCTTTCATGTCCCGAGGCTTAGGAAAAGTGGGATGATGAGAGGAACTTTGCGGCCCGGCTGCGATACTATCATAACAGGCAACAGCCGGGTAATTTAACTAACAGAAAACCAACCCCTGTAATTCCATTCCAACTCCGGGCTGGATGAATTCACTGGGGAATTATCCATTTAAATGTTCCCTTGGGAACCAACCACAGGGCCGATGCCCCAGGAGCTGCCTCCAGCAGAAAGATTCCCTGTGAGGCTGAGGATCCTCCCTAAAGACTAAACCAGTCCCCAATGAGAATTTGGGCACTTGATTATCTCCCAAACTGTGCTAAATTTTCAAAATATTTGTTAAAGAGTGCAGCCTTTCAGGAGAAAGGAAAGTGGGGCATGATGCAAGAAAAAAAAAGGCCTTGTTGGAAACAACGAAAATTTCAAAATTCACCATTTTTAGATGGATATGATTAACCCATAATTAATTATCACTAAACCAAATAATTAGGCTCAGTAATGAACCTAAGGGACATTAGCAAACGCATTTTTCTTAAAAAGGCATTAGATCTTCTTAGTGAGATATTCGATACCTTTATTCCTCTGAAAGGGCATTTCACATGCGGGGCTTTTACATCAAAATTAATTAAAATGTATCAAAAATGGTTCTATCAAAAATCACTGGCAGAATTTCATCATTTCACTGATTTTTCTGGTTTGTAGTAAATGTAGATCTCAATTTAGGCCATAAAAGATCATCGTGAGAGGCCTCAATAAACTGCAGCTTATTCCCAAACGCTCGACGAGCCCAACAATGAAGGCCCCTGGCTTTGAGGTTTGGGGGATTTCTCTTTTGTAGGGATTATGTGGTTGGGGAGAATCTGATTTAATCACCTGCTCCAGAGCTCACGAGCATTAATTACACTTCATTACAGCGCCTGGACAAGTTTGTTTTCCTACCACATCAGGCTAATAATTCCCCAAAGAGTGACTGCCCGGGAATTAATCCCACATTCCCACATCACCCTTCAGTCCTTAATGACCCTGCTGCTGTTCCTAACACGCTACATAACACTTCAAACACGGTTTGGAAAAGGTTTATTGCCAATTTATTCCTGAAGAAATCCTCAAATTCCATGAGGGAGCATCACCACAATGTTCAGGTTCTGCTGAGGGGCTGGAGAATGTCCAGGGGTAGGAATGGGGCTGGAGCAGCGAGAAGGGAATGGAGAACCCTGAGGGAGCTGGGGGGGGGCTCAGCCTGGAGAAAAGGGGGATCCAGGGGGGATTTTGGGCTCTTCCAGGGGGTATTTGGGATCTGATCCCAGGGAGTGGGGCCAGGACAGGAGGGAATGGCCTTGAGCTGGGCCAGGGGAGGCTGAGGGTGGTAAATTTGGGAAAATTCCTCCTGGAAATGGCAGCCTCCTGGATGGGGCTGGATTCCCGTCCCTGGAAATGTCTGAGGAATTCCTGGACGTTGGTCTGGGTGACCAGGTGGGGATTGGGCACGGGTTGGATTCAGTCCTGGAGGGTTTTTCCAACCCTGAGCTCTGTTGTGCCACTGCCAGGATGGGAAGGCTGAGCCTGAGGACACCAGGAACAGGAGCCAGAAAAGCCAAAATTGAGCAAAAACCTCCTCAGAGACTGGAAATGCAGGATAGGAAGGGATAGTTGTGGCCGTGCACAGGAGATGCACCCACAGACCTCGGCCACATCCCTCGGGAATTTTGTTATCCTGGCAGCAGGACCAGGTTGGTGTGGTAGGACAAGGACAGCGAACACAGAGACACCCACACGCCAATAAACTGCTGCAACGTCTGGTTTAATGAGGAAGCACAGGTGAGACACAGCACAGGTTACAAATTGCCCACAAGCCGTGGTTTGATCTGGAGTGACTCAGGGAATGTCTGGGGTTGCTTCTCCTGTGGTGATATCCAGCCCTGCTCACACAGCACGGCAGCAGAGCAGGGGCTGGGGCACTCCAGAACCCTTTCTATCCATGGAAAGCGCTCAAAAATGGATCTGAAGTGGATCTCGGACCCGATCCTTGACATTGCCACAGTCACAGAAGCACAGAATGGTTTGGGTGGGATTTTAAAGGTGATCCAGTTCCACCCCCTGCCATGGGCAGGGAATTTTCAACCATTCCAGGGTGCTCCGAGTCCCATCCAATCCATCCTTGCGCACTTCCAGGGATCTGGGAGCAGCCACAGCTTCTCTGGGCACCCTGTGCCAGGGCCTCACAGGGAAGATTTCCCTCCTAATTTCTCCCTAAAATCTAATCTAAACCTACTGTCAATGAGAAGCCACAAAGAACCCTCCAAGCCCACAAGGAATCAGAAACAGCCCACAGCTTCGAGAACAGAGTACTTGGAAAGAGAGGAAAGCTTTAAAGAAAATCAGGAAGGGTAGGAGAAGGATGGGAATGGATTTTTGAGGCGTTCAAACGCCCACAGACGCTTTGAATGCTGCCCCAAATGCTCGGCTCTCCCTGAATGCCACATCCTGGAGCTCAGCCGTGGAACCACGTCCTGCCGGTCACCCTCTTCCAGCGGTCACTCCCTGACTTTAGCAGCAGGGCCTGCAGCTCCCAACTGGGTACCCCCGGCCCCACCGGGCCCCGCCATAAACTTGGGAAGCTCCAGGGGTTCGGGCAGCACCAAAACCGCCTCCAACACCGGCTCCAACGCCGGTTCCGACTTCGGGGACTCCCGCGGATCCCACGACGCTCTGCTGGGGGAAGGTGCTGAGGATGGGCCCGGGGAAGGTGACCACCACAGGGGGAGGGTAAATGACCACCTTGGAGTCGGGGCACTGCCGGACGCAGGGCTCGTTGCAGGAGTCAGCCACGGGCTGGGGCACGGCCATGCCGCAGGGGGAGGCGCTGCCGTCGGTGCAGGGGCTCAGGGAGCAGACCATGGCTTGGGGATGGGGATCTGCGGGGCAGGGGAAGAGCAGGAAAATAAAAGAAAATTAATATAGATTTCATAATCAAATGTGAGAATAAAAGGCTACGAAGAGGCTCAAGGGACCGGGAGAATTCTGAGTGCTCGGCACCTAAAATGCTTCCCTAAATCTGGTACTGAACACAAATGGAAAGAGTTTTCATGGAATATTGATTAGATCTCGCCCAGATCTGCATTTCCCAGTGGCTGCACAGTCACAAATGGGCTCATTTACACAATCCTGGAGTTGCTGAGGTTCGAAAAGACCTCCAGGATCACCGAGTCCAACCCATGGTCAATCCCCACCTCCTCAACCAGACCAGAGCACCAAGTGCCACATCCAGTGGTTTCCACCAGGAGAATGTCAGACCGATCCCAAAACCACACTCTAAGGCTTGGTTAGGGGAGGAATTCAGGAGTTCGGGAGTTCAGGAATTCAGGAATTTAGGATTTCAGGAGTTTACTTACCTACAGCCACAAGAGAAGTGAGACAAGAGAAATGGTGGTGCGAGATGTGAGGTCGGGCACTTTTATACCAGTGCCCAGAGTGCCCGGCACATGAATCACCCACGGGCAGAACTTCCTAATCAATTACTAACCACGATTCTTTTCAGATCCAGCATCGTTAACAGATGTCAATTGTTTTAGATAAATCACTCTTGCTAATTACCGGTCTGTCCCGCATGACCTGTCCTTTACTGCCTTCCCCACTCTGCAATTTCAGCTTTATAGGGAGGGGGTTCTTTGTCTCTGCGCCTTAAAGGCAAAATATTTATGAGGTTTAGGCTTGATCTTCTCCATGGAGGGGCTCATTCCTGAGCAGAAAGGAACCAGACACTTTTCCGGATAAAAATATCCTTGACCCAGCCAAGGAAGAGCAGAAAAAATGAGGGATAAACTGGAGGTTTGGATTCTTGGATGAAATATTTTATGTAATATGAATAACCTGTGATCTGGGTTCTTTAGAATAATAAAAAGGTCTGTTCAGAGCTCTGGCATGCTGCAAAAATCCAGAATTTTATAGTTATAGACCCAAATAAGTCAGGACACCTCCTTCAGCCCGACACCGAGCACCCGATTCCTTTCACATTTTAACATAAAAACAGAAAAAAAGGCAACACCACATTTTATATCACGTTAAAAGCCCCGTATTTTCGAAACCATAAATCATTACTGGATTTGGCAAAAAGGCCATAAACGGGGTGTGACCGAGGCAGGACCTCGCCAGGAATTTTTTCCAGGGAGTCACTTCCCCAACCAAAGGGCACTCGGATCCTTGGAACAACAACGCACACGGCACGTTGGGAGCAACGAGTGGGAGACGCCTCTGGAATCCCAACTGCTGATGAATCCCAGTTGGGGTTATCATCCTGCTAAACCTGAGGAGGAGGCTCGGGGACAGCCAGGAGAGGAGCCAGGGACAGATACCGAGGATGGCACCGGGATGAGCTGGACGGACACTCCCACCACCAGCAACCTCTCCATCCTGGTTCATTTAGTTTAAAAAACCAAATGTGTTTTGGTGTTTTCCACTTCTGCTCTCTTTTATTGAACCTCACCTCAAAGCCTTCTCCCTTGGGTTAGAAGGGACTTCCAAGACCATTCCATTCCATTATCCCAGGGTGCTCCAAGCCCTGTCCATCCCGGCCTTGGACACTTCCAGGGGTGGAACGCCCAAAATTAATAATGGAAGATGACCACAGGAATTGCAACATCTGCCTTCACCTCAGCTGATATCAGCCAGCAATTTATCCCCAAAATCAAAAACATTGGAGTTAATATCTAATTGCTGGTTTCAGCCAGATAAAGATTATACTAGATGTCAACTCTTTTCTTAGCGATTTATTAATGATTAAAAGTCCAGATCTTCACTCCGGCATGGGAGGAACCCACAGTGCTGGAATTTGTTCCCTCTGCTCGGGGTTCCTGTCACTGCGGGGTGGATTTCTGCCAACGTGAACACTAACCCTGACAAGAATCATGTCAAGGCTTTCTACAAGTGTTTCCAAACACATCATAAAAGCTCATTAGTGCCCTGATGCTGTCACTGTATCGTTGTTAACAGGAGTTTTAACAGCTCCAACACGACCAGGAAATAAAAAGTGATGAATCAACAGGTGACACGTGGCCAACACTCAGCACTGAGTGAGGAGAGGTGTCAGCTCGATTTACCAGCTCAAACTGGCTGAAGGATCCAACTCCAGCTCCTCTAAAGGTGAAGTACAAACATCGCTGGATTTGTAACGATAAAACTGGAAGGATCAGGTGAGAGCTCAGCACAGGAGGGGGAGATCCCCGAGGACACCAAGGTGGGTGAAGTGTTCAAAAAGCAGGGACCGGGGTTCTGATCCGTCCCTGAGACCAATGAAACACCAAAAACAGAATCCCCAAATCCCTGAGGCTGGAAAAGAGCTCCGAGGTCACCAAGCCCGAGCTGTGCCCGATGCCCACACGGTCACCCAGACCAAAGTCCAGGAATTCCTTGGACACCACCAGGGATGGGAGCTCCAAACCTCCTGTCAGGAGTTTGGGGAGGGAATTCCACCTTCTGTGGGGAGTGGAATGAGATGTTCTTGAGGATCCTTCCCACCCAAACCCTTCCACGATTCCCCGATAACTCCGCACGTGGTTTATTTACCACTTACACAAAACCACAGCTGAACCACCACATCCAGAAGAGGTAAAACCACCTTTATCAGAGCCTGTTCTCACCCCAAAACTCATCTTTGTTCTGCTGATACATGAAGACATTCTGGTGATAAATGAAGACACTCTGGTGATTAATTAAGACACTCCTGATTAATGGAGACACTCCTGAGGTGCTGAGCTGGCTCACGCCGGTGTTTACCCGCACACAAAGCAGGAGCAGGACATTAAACAACACCTTCACAACAGGACCTCATAAACCCCTCAGAAATGCTCATTAACGTCTGACACGAGCCGAGCTGTCCCGGCTCGGCCCCATTACGAGCAACGCCAGCACGGAGCCAATTCCAGGGCCGCGTCCCAGCACATCAAAGGCTGCTAATTACCCTGATGACATCACGCGTCGGCAGCAGGATCCCTTGCCGAGCTCTGGGTGCAAAGCAGAGCTGTCGGGGTGACCCCAGAGCTGTTGGGATGATCCCAGAGCTGTTGGAGTGACCCCAAAGCTATCGAGATGATCCCAGAGCTGTTGGGGTGACCCCAGAGCTCTTGGATCATCGCAGGGTGGGACAATGAGGTCACGAGGAAAGGATTCCCTGTTCTGTTATCTCTGGGGTTTTGCAAGGACAGGATAATGAGGAATAGGTTCAGATCGACAGGGAGGATGGGATTTTTGGGAGGAATAGTTCCCTGTGATGGCCTGGCTCAGGTGGATTCCGTGGATTCAGGTGGATTTCCGTGGATTCGCCATCCCTGGAAATGTCCGAGGCCGGGCTGGACGGGGCTTGGAGCAAAATTCCTACAAAGTTTGAGGATCACGAGGAGCAGCTCAGTGGCGGCCTTGGCTGCATCTTTCCCAATTCCACTTCCCAAATCTTCATTCCCCACTGTCCCAGCTGCCTTCCCACAGGAAAAACAGAGTGAGAACCATCAATTCCCACTCCCCCAGTGCTGCTTCCCGATTGTCGCTCCCGTAAAAGCAGCTTTAGGAGGAGAGGGATGGATTTCTTCAGGGACCTAACGAGGTCAGCGGGATAAAAAGAAGCTTTTCCTTCTCCCCATAAAGCTTTAAAATGGAAAGAACCCGCAGGGTGTGAAGTGTTTTTTTCAGGGGATTTGGGGATAACAATGTCTTAACGAGCCCAAGTGAGTAAAATAATTACAGCCAGTGAAAAAGTTGCATATGGACAAATTCCCTCCCGTGGTTTATTGGGATTTGGCACTCAGTGGCTCAGGTTTTCCGTGAAGCCTGAAGGACTATAAAAACTCCATATAAAAACCCCCCGTTTCCAACCTTTCCATCCAGTCCTTACTCTCCACCGTGAGCTCGGTAAGTTTCTATTTCTATTCCTAAGAAAAGTCCATTTTGGTGGGACTTGGAACTGGAATCTGGATCCCGCAGGAACACCCTGACACTGGGAATTAAGAGGGTTCTTGCTGTTAAAGGTTCTTTTTAGGGTTTGTTGCTCTTTGTTTTTTAAGGCAGAGACAGATAAAGGGGTTTAAAGCTGAGCCTGAGATTTACAGAACCTCACCCCATTTGGGATGCGAGGTTTCTTCATCCTCTTCTTTGATCCATATCTTTTATTTGCTTTGTTAAAATCGAATTCTAGATTTCCCAAGGAGTTCCTTCAGCTCCCTCCCCTGTTTTTTGGAATCCCAGCAGGGAATTCCTTCAGCTCCTTCCCCTGTTTTCCAGGATCCCAACAGGGAATTCCTTCCACTCCCTCCCCTGCTTTCGAGATCCCAGTAGGGAATTCCTTCATCTCCCTCCCCTGTTTTCCAGGATCCCAGCAGGGAATTCCTTCAGCTCACTCCCCTGTTTTCCAGGATCCCAGCAGGGAATTCCTTCAGCTCACTCCCCTGTTTTCCAGGATCCCAGCAGGGAATTCCTTCAGCTCACTCCCCTGTTTTCCAGGATCCCAGCAGGGAATTCCTTCAGCTCACTCCCCTGTTTTCCAGGATCCCAGCAGGGAATTCCTTCAGCTCCCTCCCCAGTTTTTCGGGGTCGGGCAGGGAATTCCTTCAGCTCCCTCCCCTGTTTTCCAGGATCCCAGCAGGGAATTCATTCAGCTCACTCCCCAGTTTTTCGGGGTCGGGCAGGGAATTCCTTCTGCTCCCCGCCCTGTTTTTCGGGATCCCAGACGGGAATTCCTTGAGCTCCCTCCCGTGTTTTCCAGGATCTCCGGGGCCATGTCCTACTACGGGTACCAGTACAAGCAGCAGTGCTACATCCCCGGCGGGGTGAAATGCGCCGCGCCCGCCTTCCCGCAGCAGTGCCACAACCCCGGGCTGGTGACCTGCGGCTCCTGCTCGCCCTGCGCCCCCGCGGGGACCAAGGTCTGCACCGTGAGGAAAACCCTGGCGAGCCCGCGGTGCGCCGGGCCCTGCCGGCCGGGCTGCGTGGAGACGCGCGTGGTGGAAGGGCACTGCTCGTCCTCCTCGTCCTGCAGCAGCTCCAGGTGCCTGGATTCCTGCCCCGCGCCCTTCCCTCAGCCCCTCGGGCAGGGCAGGGAGCTGTGCGTGCCCGGCTGCGGGCAGGCCGTGCTCAGGAGGTGTCCCCAGGTGTGCGCCCCGGCCCCCGTGTGCCAGGACGGCTCCTGCCCCTACTCCTACCAGTGGTCCAACAGTTACCAGTACAACTGCGGGCAATAAAAGCGCGCCGGGGTGCCCGGGGCACGGCCGGGGTGTGGAGAGCAGGAGAACATCCAGGCTGAGGGGCAGCACCCGGGAACGCAGCGCTTCTCCTACTGGAACCACTCCTGAGCACTTTGGGGAACCTTCCGGCACCTTTGGGACCCTTTTGGCATCTTTAGGAACCTTCTAGAACTTTTGGGGACTTTCTGGTACCTTTGGGAACCTTCTGGCTCCTCTGGGGATCTTCTGGTACCTTCAGGAATCTTCCGGCACCTTTAGGAAACTTCTGGTACCTTTAGTAACCATCTGGCTCCTTTGGGGACCTTCTGGTACCTTTAGGAACCTTCTGGTACCTTTGGGACCCAGTCCTTATTTAATCCTCTCCGTTTAATTATCTGTACTAAATTTTGGGGTCTCGTAGCTTCTTTTCTCCTTCTTTTCTCCAACTCTTCTCCCCTCCGGGCTCATCTCTGCGAGCACGAGGAGATTCCCGTGGCCGTGTGGAGGAGATGTGATCCTGGCCACTCACATGGATGTCACGGCCCCGGGGTGGCCTCAGTGCCACCAAATGGCTCCCCGTGCCAACGCCTCTGAAAATAAACCTATTTATTTTTCCGCTTTTGACTTTGTTCCAGTGGGAAATTTGTCAAGAAATCGGGGGGGTTTTGACCGGGGAGGTGGTGGGGTCACATCCCTGGAGGTGTCCAAGGACCCGGTGCCAGGTGGGGATCGGGCACTGTTGATGGGTCTGGGAGGGTTTTCCTAACCGCAGGAAAAATTTTAATTCTATACGAAACGAACTGAAATAAGACAAACAAAGGGGAAAGAAAAACCAAAAAAACAAAAAAAAAAAACAAAAAAAAACGAAAAAACGAAAAAGGCATCTGGGGAATTCCTTGTGCTCCATCGTGTGGCCAAAGGATTCAGGGAGCACGAGGGAGCCCCAGGAGCAAGGTGTCACCTCACCTGTGCCAAACCCGCACCGGCAGAGGGGCCTGGCAGCAGCGACACGAACCTTTGTGGGTTTTTTGAGGACTTTTTCTGCCTCTCCCCCTGGTTTTGCACCCTCACCTTCATCCCCCCTACATCAGGAGGGGAGATTTTGGAGGTCCCCAGTGCTCGCGTTCACCTGGAGAACGCCCCGTGCCCTGAGCTCATCCTTTTCTCCGCATGGCCCTCCCCATTCCCGCAGCTCTGCCGAGCTCCGCCGCTCCTGGACAAAAGATTGGCAGCAAAACCCTCCGAGATTTCCATTTCAATGCGTCTGAGCCCCGCCGCCGTCTGCTGCTCCAGCGAGCCGGGTTTGATTATTCCTAATTAAAAACACGGAGGGTGAGGAATTAGAGAGGCATCCAGAGAATCCCCGCCACTCGGGAACCTCTATCGAGAGCTGTCTGGAGAGGCAGACAGAGGCACCGAGGGCGTTAAACACAAAACGCTGGGTGGTGAAGTTACCCCAGCTCGGGGGGATTTGGGGTCAGAGCTGCGCTGGAAGTGCCACAGATCCAGCGGCAAAGCCAACCTGCCCCGGGGTGTTGGGAGCTGAAAGCAATCAGCAGTTCTGTCACTTCACGCTAAATTTGCCCTGGCGGTGTCACAGGAGGTCTCTGGTGGAACAATAATAGGAAAAAAAAAATGCAAAACCCAAACGGCATCGGGATCATCACGAAGGTCTCCTCCCATCGAAGCGCTCCGCGGTCTCGGAGCTCCATCCTGTGGCCGCGGAGGCGCCGAGCCTCTGGAATGTTCCCTCCTGACTCATCCCCCTCATCCTCGGCGAAGCCGGAGGCGTTTGGAGCGAGCTGAAGGCGCTGGTAATTAACTGCTGGATAATGAGCTCTGCCGATTCCCAGCCCAGATCCCGCCCTGGGAGGAGCCGGGCGGACACGGGGACAGACAGAGGGACTGGCAGACTGTGGAAGGTTCTCCAGGGACCTCTGCAGGGCTCAGCCTGTTCTTTGTACCCGCAGAAGTGACCAATTCCACCCGGATTCCTGCCGGGTTTTGTCCTTCCCTCGGAAAGGAAACTCCGAGGTGCTGCCCACGGGGATCTGGGGAGCTCAGACCGGCTCTGGGCGGGGAAGGTGGAACAGGGCCGGTGTTGAAATCCCAAATTGCTGCACTGCTGACTCTGCCGAGATAAAGGGATGGAGCAGGGCCCGTGCCGAGAGGTGGAAAAGCAGGTCCGTGGTCCCCGGGACTCCTCCGGGGTGGTTCTTGCCCGGGGCACAGTGAAGGGGTGGAGAAATGAGGCAGGGCTCAAAGGAAAGGAAGGAAAAACCCGATTAAGGTTGATCCCAGACTGGGGGAAGCTGCAAGGGACCACAGAGGGTCACCACTGAGTTCCTGCGAGTTTAACCAAGGCTCTCCATCGGTTTATTCCTGCACCTGCCCATGTTTACCCTACTCAAATCCTGCGAGAACGTTCCCAGCAGCTTGGAAAGGAGAAAATCCTGCTGGTGGTTCAGATCAAATCTTTGCACTGCAGGAAGAATCGAGATTTGCTGCTTTCTGGGGCGGCGTTTCTCCCTCTCCACCCCGACTTCCCCGAGCTCTCTCTGGGTGGTGCTGATGGGATGAGGCTCAGGAGAGGGCAGGGCTGGCCTCATCCGGCTGCACTGGAGGTGCAGTTCCACCAGGAGAGTCTGGATGGACCCTGGCCTTGTAATGTGAGTCCTCAGAATCATGGAATCATGGAATGATTTGGGCTGGAAGGGGCTGAAAGCTCATCCCATTCCACCCTTTCCATGGGCAGAGACACCTTCCATCAACCAGGGTGCTCCAAGCTTCGTCCAACCTGGCCTTGGACACTTCCAGGGATCCAGGGGCAGCCAAAACTTCTCTGGACAATCCATTCCAGGGCGTCCCCACCCTCACAGCCAAGGATTCCTTCCCAATATCCCATCTAAACCTTCTCTTTGTTCTATTGAAGCCATTCCTTCTCATCCTGTCACTCCAGGCTGTTGGAAACAGGATGAGGAGACTTTCAGATGCCTCTACCCCACACGAAACATCGCATTTCAGGTGTGTCCTACAAAACAGGTCCTGGTTTTCCTCTCCTCTACTGAAATCCTCATGGAAGTAACCAAAAATCGGCTGTCGGAGAGGGGGAAATGCTCCAACATCCCTAAAAATCACAGTGCCCCAGAGCCACGAGGCTTCTCCCCACTCCAGAGCAGGCAGCTGAAAATTGGGGTTGGTTTTGGTGGCCCCCGTGGTGCCAGGAGCGGGGGCACTGAGAGGGTCCCCTGTGCTGGTGACATTCCTTCCTCCAACTGTCCC
Organism: Eopsaltria australis; assembly: GCA_034509425.1. NCBI lineage: Eukaryota > Metazoa > Chordata > Aves > Passeriformes > Petroicidae > Eopsaltria > Eopsaltria australis. The sequence goes on from JAVTVJ010002081.1 coordinate 94,455, forward strand.
CAGACCAGCTAATCCCGATTTGGGGCAAAAGCCTCGGGAAGCCTTTGGGGAGTTCCCAGGCAAATAAATTAACAGTCGGATATGACTCCTGAGGATAATGAATGGAGCAATTAAGACTTTCCATTCGATGGCTGTAATTTTCTTGAATAACAAAGGGGAGGAAGCTGCCTCAGTGTCACAGGGGAAAAAAACCGGGCAGATGACCCAGTAAAGAGCTGGGTGGATCCTCAAAAATAGGAAGCAATGCAGTTGGACTGGCTGGGGCACGAGCAGCTCCCTCTTCCCGAGGAGTTTATCCTGCCTTGTCCCCACGGATCCCTGCTGGATGCTGGAATGGGGTTGGTGATGATGCAGTCGGGGCCTCGCTGGTGTCCGGGTGACAATGACAGGTTTGGCCAACGAGCCCTCCTGGCATCCCAGAAATGCCTCAGTTCCGTGGTTGGGGAGGAGAGAGGAGGGGAAAATGCCCAAGAGGGGCTCTGGAAAACTCCTGCGGGTGAAGATGAAAGGTTTGGGGCGGAGTGGGGTTGAATAAAGACTCTCTCTGATATTTAGAGCTGCAGGGAGCGACCCAAGACAAAACCATGAGGATTTATTTCCCTCCCTTTATGGTGGACTCTGTTCCCTCAGGGGAGATCTTGAAATGTCAAAATTGAAATGTCAAAATTACAGAAGCTCAGAATGGTTTGGGTGAGAAAGAACCTCAAAAATCACCTTGTCCCACCCTTTCCCCAGCCCAGGGGAGAGACAGCAGAATTCCCTCCTGGAAGAGGACCCTGCAGTGCAAATAACCTGGGAAAAAAAAAGCCAGGCAGGCCTGGCTCTCCTCAGGCTGCCCCAGCCCAGGAACAGCATCATTAAAAATGAAAAGATTCCTTTCCTCCCTGTGCCAGTGGGTTGGGCAGCGGCAGCTGCTTCCCAGGACATCCTGTCACATGTCCCCAAAGCCACGGAGGTGTCTGAGCCACAGCCCCGATGGACAATCCTGGATGGATTGGTCACCTCCAGCTGAGTGTCCGTGATTCCCTGGCCAAACCACGCGTGCCCTTATCAGGACAGGAAGTTTGGCTCCGGGGTGGTGCCTCGGTCACCCCGCAGGGCTGGGGGATCCTCCTGTGGCTCATTCCCCATCGGGAAGCAGAAGGAAATGGTCTTTTCCCACCTCGGGAGGTGGCGGGTGGTGGTCTCGGGTCACCCCCGCAGGTGGGGAGTCCAACACCAGGGATAATTTAACCGGAGCTGGGGTGACACGACCGAAATGGGCCAAAGATTGGCGTGTGCAGGAAGGAAGTGGCCCCAATCTCTGCTGGCATTGCCAAACGCCGCCGTGATGAGGCTGTGGGTGTGATAAGGGATCTGCACCTCGGAGGGAGCGGGGCTCTTGCTCAATTTTGACTTCTCCTCCTTTTTTTATTTCATCTGCTGCCAGTGTCTGCCTCGGTCAGGCTCAGCTCCAGGTCCTGCTTTGTCAGAAAGAGTCAAATTTAATTTATTTTCAAAATGTTCTTCCACTTCTTCAAGAATTTCAGTCATTTAAAAGTGATTATTTCCTTTTGACCACACTGAGACACCTCCCACTATCCCAGGTTGCTCCAAGCCCCCTCCAGCCTGGCTTTGGACACTTCCAGGGATGGAGAATCCATGGAATAACCTGGACCAGGGCCTCTCCACCCTCACAGGGAACAATTCCTGCCCAAAATCCACCTTAAATTCCTCCTCTTTCAGTGTGACCCCATTCCCCATGTCCTGTCCCTTCCGTTCCTGAGAAAAATTCCCTCTCCTGCAGATCCTGGGAGGGGCTCTGTGGTCTCCACAGGCTCAACATTCCCAGCCTGGATCCACACGGAACGGGCTCCAAACCCCTCCATCACCCTGCTGACCCTCCACCCAAACACCACCGAGCTTTGCCAGGAATTAAACGGAAACATTTTGATCCCCAGGCCGTTCATGTGCTGGGATTTAAAGCCAGGCAAGGTTGTGTTAAGCCGAGCTTTGATGTGGGCCATCCCAAAGGCAGGCCCAGCTCATCCCATTCCCAGCTCCCAAATTCCCAGTGAAGCTCCAATGATTTCCCAATGAGCCTCGGAAGAATGAGGAACCAGCATGGGGGAAAGAGGAAAATGGAAGTCAGGGTGTGGCTGGAGCTTAAATGTCTGTGGTAAAGTGTGGGGACCAAATAAAAGTGAAATTAGGGAAGGAGCTGCTGGACAATCGACTGTTCCACTGCCAAAACCACTGGCAATTAATTATTGGGGAAAGTTGCCCCGGTTGGGGTACACAAACCTCAGCACCTGTGTTGAAATCCCCTGGCAGGGAGATACAAATCACAGCAGGTGTTGAAATCAGGAGAAAAGATCCCAGGATCGTGGAGAAATACACCCGGAAATCAGAAATAATGCTCCCAGAAATCAGGATAAATGCTCCCAGAAATCAGGAGAAATGCTCCCAGAAATCCAGAGAAATACACTCAGAAATTGGGAGAATTGCTCCCAGAAATCCAGAGAAATACACTCAGAAATTGGGAGAATTGCTCCCAGAAATCCAGAGAAATACACTCAGAAATCAGGAGAATTGCTCCCAGAAATCAGGAGAAATACTCCCAGAAATCCAGAGCAATTTCACTTCCCTGGGGAATTTCAGGAATGTGATCCCAGGACTGACTCTCCAGCCCCGTTCCCTCCCCACACGGGCCTAAATCCCCAGGATTCATCTTTTCCTGTGCCAGAACTTGCTGGAGCTCTGACAGCCGCATCCCGAGTGCCCTCGATGCCAGCAGCAGAGATAAACAAACTGTTCTAGATATGCAAAGCATGTGCCGCAACCACAGCCCTTCATTTGCTTTTCAGACAAACACGGAATCCCTCCACGTCTCCCTTTCCTGCCCCACTTTCCTCCCTCTCCAGACACTCCGTGGAGGGGCTTGGACATTCCCGTTGGGGGCTGGGTGGTCCCGGCTGGGTGTTCCTGAATTTAAGCATCAATTTGGTGTTGCAGGAAATGCGGCACCAAACTTCGGGAAAGGCCGGGCAGGAAGGGGAAGTGATTTTTATTTTATTCTTTTTCTTTTTTTCTCTATTTATTTTATTGATTTTTTTTGTGGGTATTTTGTTCTGCCCACTCGGCAGCTCGTCCTCCAAGAGCCAGGTGTGTGTGAGCACCTGATGCAGCATTCTTTGGGAGTGAAAACTTCCCTTAGTTTTCATAATAAAAAATGTTAATATAATTCTAGGGCTTCTTATAACAAAACCCTACAGGTACCCCTTGAAATCCCATTCATATGAGAGCCCTGAACACAGCCCTGTGGAGGGGGTTTTTTGTCCTGTTCCACTGGTGGTGGAGGTATCACCTCCCCCCAGGCTCTGTGGTGGGGTTTGGGGAGGATGAGATGAAGCTGAGATAAGGCTGAGCAGCTCCAGGGCAGGAATTGGGCAGGAAGGTGGCACTCGGGTGGCACTCGAGTGGCGCAGCCTCCGGCTCTGTCACCAAGAGCAGCTCTGAAATAATAAATCAAGTTCCCGTTGCCTCAACCGGCTCCATCTGAGCCAAAGATCCTCCCAACTCTGGCACTTTGGAGCTTGCCTGGAGCTGGAGGGTTTCGCTGGAGGAACTTCCTGCTGCTGTCTGGAACAATTCCAGATTGGCAGGAGAAAGACAGGAAAAGTGGGAGCAAACTCCATCCAGAGTGGATTCCCCAGCACTGAAAGGATCAGGCCTCACCACCCTCACAGGGAACAGTTTCTGCCCCATATCCAACCAAAATTCCCCCTCTTTCAGTTTTAACCCATTCCCCCTTTTCCTGCCACTCCAAACCCTTGTAAAAATCTCTCCCCGTGTTCCTTGTGACCCCTTCAGGTCCTGGAAGGCCACAGTGAGGTCACCCCAAAACTTCTCACCCAGGCTGGACAGCCCTAACTCCCTCAGCTTTTCTCCAAATCCACCCAAAGACAATTTCACTCCTCTGGGCTTTTTTCCCTCCACTTCTCTGTAGGTCAAAGGCTGTAAATCACCCAGAGCCTCTCAGATTTGCATCACTCCAACCTCTGCCTCTGGAGGCTTTTGTTGTGTTTTGGGGAGCTCCAGGCCCTCGGACTCATCGGAGTCTCAACGTGTCCCTCCAGCCGCTGGCAATAACGTGGGAGTCATCAGGAACATATAATCCACAGCCGGGGTTACCTCACACCTTAATGACACGCCACGGCCACGTCTGGCAGATCAGAAATATTTTCTAGAATTAAAAATAAACTCCCCGTGACCATAAAGACAAAAACCCCCCTCGCGTTTCCTCTCCGGAATGCTGGATTTTTCTAGAGTGGGACACAAAATTGAATCGCTTGTTTACCCTGAAAATGTTTCTGGTTTTCGCTATTTCCTCACTTTACCTGGAGTAGGCGGAGCCATCCAATAATTTTAACAACAAAAGAGGTGGTGGAAGGAAGGGCGATAAGGATCTCTGCTATGACGAGCCCGAGATTATGCGAAGCAAGTGGGCAGTAGGGGCTGGGCTTGGCCGTAAATAAATCAATCATTGTTTCTTTCCAAGAGGAGGACTGGATCCTATATAAAAGTTGTCCCATACCACGGTTCCTCACTCCCATTGATTCCTTTCCACTGGTTCGTGCCGTGGGACACGGTAAGAGACTCCACGCTATTGATGGAAATTTAATTTGGCTGATTAGGCTCGGAATGCTAAGGTGGAAGTGTGGGGTTAAATGCGGCTTTTGGGTCTCACAGTGCGAAAATTCCTCTTTATTTGCAGTTATTTTTTGTTGTTTTTCCTACCAATTCAGGGATTCTGTAACCACACAGGAAAAGGAGAGCGCTGGGAAGTGGAAAATCTGGGGTTTGGAGCCCCTCGGGTTTCTCTGGGCCCAGCACCACACGCACAACTCCTGAATATTCTTGGAAAACAAACCTTGAGGGAAAGGGCAGGAAAAAGAGGGTTTGCAGGTATTCAGCAAAGAGTGGGGAAATAAAGGAACAAAAAGGCAAAGCGAGGTTCTATCCTCATTTCCCAGCCTTTTATCTGGATGGGGAAGGGGTTTCTTTCGAGCACTTCGTTTCTCCGAGGAGCCGCTGTCGCCTCAGGCGTTTGGACACCCGATCCTGCTGATCTTTTCCTTTCAGAGCGGCCCCTTCCCCGTCACAGGAACATCAATTCCTGCTGCTGGCAGACAAGGACGCGCCTGGGGTGGGGATTAAGTGCTGAAGAAGTGTTCGAACTTCAGAGCATCCCTCGGGGACAGACACGCGTCAAACCCTGCGAGTGATGCCCTGGAGCTGCTGAAGTTTTGAGCTTTTGTTTTTCCCCCTTCTTTTGCATCGCTGACAACTTTTCCACAGGCTGCTCCTCTTCCTTCTCCTTCTGAAGGAGAAATGAAACCCTGAGCTCTTTTGAAAGCGGGATTGAAGAATTTCAAAGCGGAACGAAGTTGTTGTTATGCAAATGACGAGCCGGGTTCTTTCCTGTGGCCAGGGAAGGTTAATCCCTATCCCCGAGCACTGCAGCCCTTTTAAAATTCCCAAACCACGCTTGGATGAGGGTAATTCTGGGGTACCACGGCCTCGAGTGCCTCTTGCAGTGACAGACCTGCTGCAAGAGGGAATTACTGAGGAATGATTGCTGTCCTAGATAAAATAAAGAACAGTTACATCTGGATAAGAGGGTTCTGTAGGTGGAACGAGCTGAAAACTTCACAGGATTTTTCATTTTAATTCATTCATTCCTTAGGCTGACAATTTTTGCATCAGTCACAGGTGGAGGAAGGAGCAAAAAGAGAAGAGAAGACAATTCCATATTGGATGGAATTGGAATTGGAAGACGACGGGGTGACCCAGTCACACAACTTTTCCTCCCTCCAGAAGCGCTCAGGCCCGGTTTTTTCTCTCTCTCTTGCAGGACTCCCATCACACAGACCATGGGTTCCCACCAGCAGAAGGGCGATGGCCAAGGGACGTCTGAGCAGTCCGGAGGCTGCCATGGCAGCGGCGGCGGCTGCGGCTGCTGCTGCCACAGCGGGGGAGGAGGAGGATGCTGCCACAGCAGCGGTGGAGGATCCATGGGGTACCAGAGCCAGGGATCGTCCTGCCATGGAGGAGGAGGAGGAGGCGGCTGCTGTGGAGGCGGCGGCGGCGGTGGCAGCGGTGGCGGGATCATTTATCAGACTCACATGTTATCGTCCTCCTGTGGAGGAGGAGGAGGAGGTGGAGGAGGAGGAGGAGGAGGCGGCGGCCAGCAGAGCCAAGGATCCATCTGCATTATTGGAGGAGGAGGAGGAGGAGGAGGAGGAGGGGGCTCAGGGCAGCAATGCCAAGGTCCCATCATTATTGGAGGGGGTGGAGGTGGTGGAGGAGGAGGAAGTTCTGATCACCAGAGCCATGTGCCCATCTGCATCGGAGGGGGAGGAGGAGGTGGTGGTGGTGGTGGTCAGCAAAGCCAAGGTCCCATCTGCATAGGTGGAGGAAGTGGTGGAGGTGGAGGTGGTGGTGGAGGTTCAGGCCAGCAGGGCAAAGGAATCATCGTTATTGGCGGAGGCAGTGGTGGTGGTGGTGGTGGTGGTGGTGGCTGTGGAGGTGGCTCAGGCCACCAGGGCCAAGGTCCCATCTGCATTGGAGGTGGCAGTGGAGGAGGAGGAGGAGGTGGTGGTGGCCAACAAAGCCAAGGTCCCATCATCATTAGTGGAGGTGGTGGTGGAGGAGGCTCAGGTCAGCAAAGCCAAGGTCCCATCTGTGTCAGTGGGGGCGGCAAGGGAGGTGGAGGTGGAGGTGGAGGTGGAGGAGGCTCAGGGCAGCAAAGCCAAGGTCCCATCTGCATCGGTGGGGGCGGCAAGGGAGGTGGAGGTGGAGGTGGAGGTGGCTCAGGGCAGCAAAGCCAAGGTCCCATCTGCATTGGTGGGGGTGGCAAGGGAGGAGGAGGAGGCGGTGGAGGTGGTGGCTCAGGGCACCAGGGCCAAGGTCCCATCATTATTAGTGGTGGAGGTGGTGGTGGAGGAGGAGGTGGAGGTGGCTCAGGCCACCAGGGCCAAGGCCCCATCTGCATTGGAGGGGGCAGTGGAGGAGGAGGAGGAGGTGGTGGTCAGCAAAGCCAAGGTCCCATCATCATTAGTGGTGGTGGTGGTGGTGGTGGTGGCTCAGGCCATCAAGGCCAAGGTCCCATCTGTGTCGGTGGGGGTGGCATGGGAGGAGGAGGAGGAGGAGGAGGTGGCTCAGGGCACCAGGGCCAAGGTCCCATCATTATTAGTGGTGGAGGAGGAGGAGGCGGTGGAGGTGGCTCAGGCCACCAGGGCCAAGGTCCCATCTGTGTCGGTGGGGGTGGCATGGGAGGAGGAGGAGGAGGAGGTGGCTCAGGCCACCAGGGCCAGGGTCCCATCATCATTAGTGGTGGTGGTGGTGGAGGTGGAGGTGGCTCAGGGCAGCAAAGCCAAGGCCCTGTGTGCATTGGGGGAGGCAGCGGAGGAGGAGGAGGAGGAGGTGGAGGAGGTTCAGGCCACCAGGGCCAAGGTCCCGTCGTCATCATCGGGGGTGGCAGTGGTGGTGGAGGAGGAGGTGGAGGAGGTTCCTCCAGCTGTGGAGGAATGTCCATGCAGCAGCAGACCCAGCCCATCTGCTGGCCACCGCAGACCAAGCGCAAGTAGTGCCTGCCAGAAAGACTCTGACATCGAGGAAGCCCAAGATATGAAGACACCTCACATTTCCTCCTCTATTAAATTTAAGATTATTTGCCTTGTTCTCTTCCCCCTTCCCCTGTGAATGTCCTGACCGGAACCTCTGGTGTTGTGTTTCCCTAATTCCCACCAGGGATGTTCTGTGTGCCTGTTCCTGACCAAAATTTCTAGTGCTTGCACCAGACAATAAAACTTGCAGTTCTAGAGAATTCAGTGTGTGAGTGGTCAGATTTTCCGGGCGCTGTTGCTTTATTTCCATCCCTGGGTTGATTCCAATGCTGTTGCAATAAAGCTCCGAAGCAAAACTGTGCTGAAACCCCACAGGCAGAAGAGATTCTGGATTCACTAAATATTCTCAGGTCACTGTTTAATGTCTCCTGATGATGATCCTGACTTTGGCCTGTCACAGAAGGTACCACAAAGTTGATCACTTTGGGGTCTCGCTGCCTCACCAAAATTCTGGTGATGGCCAAAAAAGTTCTGAGTGGGTTCAGAGGGAGAAGGTGCCAAAATTCTGCTCGGAAGGATTTCAAGGTATAATTACAGGGGTGAGAGAAGCTCAGGCCTTTCACGAGGTGGTGCAGGAGCTCCTGGTGCTCTCACAAGCGGCTGAGGAAGAGAAATGAGGGGATTCTCCAACACTTTTCCACCTCTGAACCCCTAGGGGAAGAAGAGGCAGGGCCAGGACTTCAGCACGGCCCTTCCAAGGGCTGGGATGCCCAGCCTGGAACATCTGGGGATTTCCTCATTCCCACAGGGCTAAAACACAGCTCCGGGTGTGAGTCTTTGGAGGGAGTTTCCTTGTGGGAAGGGATCTCTTTGATGTGGTCTGCTCTGGCAATTAGGTGGGAAAGGGAATTAAACCTTGGAAATGTTCTACGAGAGGCAATGATGGACACCTGGAATTGTCCCAGGAGAGACGGGAGTGACCCATGGCCATAACGGCACCTCCTGTCCCTCCAGCCTCTGCCCTCTCCCCCTGCAGGGCCTCAGAGAGGCAAATGCCTCAAAATACATCTGGACAAGCCCCTCCAGGCAGCATTGCCACCAGAATAGCTGAGTTTCCTGGAATTTTATGATGGGAAGTCAGAGGGTCCTAAAATTCCAGTAACTAGGAACTGCACAGAGACAATGCCAGGGTTTGGGGTCCCACTTCAGGGAGGTGGGAACGGTGCTGTCAGAAACCCCTGCACCCAAAAATGGACCAGGACCAAGAAAACCAGGATCCATATTCCAGAGATTCTCAGGGTGACAGCAGGAGCACAGCACAGCCTCAAATCTTGTTGCTTCTTCTTAAACACCAGAGTCATCCCCAGAATGGGCAGGAATTCATCCTTTTGGTCCATGTCCATGGAGATGCTGCTGCACAGGGGGGGATGTTGGATCTGGTGCCCCTCATCTCCATCACCAGAGGTGGAACAGGACCTGCCTGACCTCTGCTCTCTCCAGAGTGGTGGAATCAAACAAAAATCCCAATCACCCCTTCACTGACGTGGTGGGAAATCTCCCAGAGCCGTGGGGGATTCCTTTGGTGCCCCAGAAATGCCAGTCCCTTCCCTGTTCCCCTGGGAATCTCCACAGCCACAGGATTGTGGAGTCACAGAATGCCCTGAGGTGGGTGGGACGTCCCAAGGATCATCAAAGCCCAACTCCCAGCTCTGCACAGACACCCCACCAACCCCTTCGGTGTCTCCAGTCTGTAACGCTCAATAAAATGAGGTTCCACAGCCCCTTCAGCTCCCAGTCACCAGCAGCATCTCCTGGCTGGAGTGGAGGGTGGCCAAGTCCAGAATCCTGCTGGAGTCCCAGAATTCAACCTGGGAATTCAGCCGCGGGAGCCGAGCTCACGTGTGGGACCTGCCATGGATGCAGGGCAGTTGGCAGAGTGCGGCACAGGAGAGGCATAGTTGGCATTCAATGAGTCACGAAACGTGGGATGAAGAAGGAGGATTGGATTAGTAAATAAACCTCTCCTCATTTCTTTGGAAATCTCATTTCGCATGCAGGAAAAACGATATAAATCACAGTTGATCTCAGGGTGCTTCATTCGCTGAGCTTTGCTCTGAGGTGTCCGTGGTCAGAGCTGACAAGGGTAAGTAGAAATCTGCCCAAGTAAGGGGTTCTTCTCTTCCTTTCCTGCTTCCAAAACCCAGAAGTTTTGGTAAAAAACATCTGGTGGGTGGTGGTGGAAGGGCAGGGAAGTTGCTGGGGTGAATTTAAATCTCCTGTGGATGCCTTGGTCCCACCAGACCAAACAGAAGCAGGATCAGCTGAAGGTTGTCTTTCGTCAGTATTGAGATGGCGATGGAATGGCTTTGGGATAAGGAGATGGGAGAGCTTTGGGATAAAAGTCTTTAAGAGATGATTCTGGACACTAGAAAGTGGTGTTGGGCTGGACAGGGGTCACGGGCCTTGGGAATTTCTTGTGAGGGTGGTGGCTGCCCTGGAGTAAAAAGCTGTTCCTTGCAGGGTCTCTGCTCCAAGATGAGCTCCGGACAAGACAGGTGCTTTGGCTTTGAGGTTTACCGTTCCCAGGACTCCTCCCGCAGGGATAGAGGATCCTCCCGCGGACCTGAAGGATCCCCCCGCACATCAGCCCCTAGCATCACTACAGGCTCTGGTGGTGCACGAGGAGGTGCAGGAGGTTCAGTCGTACAGGGCCAAGGTCGCAACTACAGCTTCGGGTGTGCTGGTAGAGATGGAGGAATAACTGGAAATGTAACAATTTCTGAAAATCCCTGTCAAAATAATGACAACCCCAAATGAAGCACGAGTAGTGGCTGCCGAAGGATTCTGACACCAAGGAAGCTCAAGATATCAAGATGCCTCATATTCCCTCCTCTATTAAATTTCTCTGCATTGTTCTCTTCTCCCTTCCCCTGGCAATGTCCTGACCGGAACCTCTGATATTGTGTATCCATAATTCCAGCCAGAGGTGTTCCTGTTCCTGCCCCAAGTTTCCAGTGCTTGCACCAGACAATAAAACTTGCAGTTCTAGAGAATTCAGTGTGTGAGTGGTTGGATTTTCTGGGCGCTGTTGCTTTTTTTCTGTCCCTGGGTTGATTCCAGTGCTGTTGCAATAAAGCTCCGGAGCAAAACTGTGCTGAAACCCCACAGCCAGAAGAGATTTTGGATTCACTAAATATTCTCAGGTCACTGTTTAATGTCTCCTGATGATGATCCTGACTTTGGCCTGTCAGAGAAGGTACCACAAAGTTGATCACTTTGGGGTCTCTCTGCCTCACCAAACTTCTGGTGATGGCCAAAAAAGTTCTGAGTGGGTTCAGAGGGAGAAGGTGCCAAAATTCTGCTCGGAAGGATTTCAAGGTATAATTACAGGGGTGAGAGAAGCTCAGGCCTTTCACGAGGTGGTGCAGGAGCTCCTGGTGCTCTCACAAGCGGCTGAGGAAGAGAAATGAGGGGATTCTCCAACACTTTTCCACCTCTGAACCCCCAGGGGAAGCAGAGGCAGGGCCAGGACTTCAGCACGGCCCTTCCAAGGGCTGGGATGCCCAGCCTGGAACATCTGGGGATTTCCTCATTCCCACAGGGCTGAAACGCAGCTCCGGGTGTGAGTCTTTGGAGGGAGTTTCCTTGTGGGAAGGGATCTCTTTGATGTGGTCTGCTCTGGCAATTAGGTGGGAAAGGGAATTAAACCTTGGAAATGTTCTACGAGAGGCAATGATGGACACCTGGAATTGTCCCAGGAGAGACGGGAGTGACCCATGGCCATAACGGCACCTCCTGTCCCTCCAGCCTCTGCCCTCTCCCCCTGCAGGGCCTCAGTGAGGCAAATGCCTCAAAACACATCTGGACAAGCCCCTCCAGGCAGTGTTGCCTCCAGAATAGCTGAGTTTCCTGGAATTTTATGATGGGAAGTCAGAGGGTCCTAAAATTCCGGTAACTGGGAACTGCACAGAGACAATGCTGTCACAGAGACAATGCCAGGGTTTGGGGTCCCACTTCAGGGAGGTGGGAACGGTGCTGTCAGAAACCCCTGCACCCCAAAAATGGACCAGGACCAAGAAAACCAGGATCCATATTCCAGAGATTCTCAGGGTGACAGCAGGAGCACAGCACAGCCTCAAATCTTGTTGCTTCTTCCAAAACACCAGAGTCATCCCCAGAATGGGCAGGAATTCATCCTTTTGGTCCATGTCCATGGAGATGCTGCTGCACAGGGGGGGATGTTGGATCTGGTGCCCCTCATCTCCATCACCAGAGGTGGAACAAGACCTGCCTGACCTCTGCTCTCTCCAGAGTGGTGGAATCAAACAAAAATCCCAATCACCCCTTCACTGACGTGGTGGGAAATCTCCCAGAGCCGTGGGGGATTCCTTTGGTGCCGCAGAAATGCCAATCCCTTCCCTGTTCCCCTGGGAATCTCCACAGCCACAGGATTGTGGAGTCACAGAATGCCCTGAGGTGGGTGGGACACCCCAAGGATCATCAAGGTCCAACTCCCAGCTCTGCACAGACACTCCACCAAGTCCCCCGGTGTCTCCAGTCTGTAACGCTCAATAAAATGAGGCTCCACAGCCCCTTCTGCTGCCGGTTACCAGCGGCATCTCCCGGCTGGAGTGGAGGGTGGCCAAGTCCAGAATCCTGCTGGAGTCCCAGAATCCAAACTGGGAATTCAGCCACAGGAGCCGCACTCACGTGTGGGACCTGCCATGGATGCAGGGCAGTTGGCAGAGTGCGGCACAGGAGAGGCATAGTTGGCATTCACTGAGTCACAAAATGTGGGAGGGAGGTCATGGATTGGATTAGCAAATAAACCTCTCCTCGTTTCTTTGGAAGTCTCATTTCGCATGCAGGAAAAACGATATAAAACTCAGTGTATCTTGGGGTGCTTCAATCACTCAGCTTTGCCCTGAGGTGTCCGTGGTCAGAGCTGAGAAGGGTTAGTCCAGATCTGCCTGAGGGAGGGGTCCTTCTCTTCCTTTCCTGCTTCCAAAACCCAGAAGTTTTGGTAAAAAACATCTGGTGGGTGGTGGTGGAAGGGCAGGGAAGTTGCTGGGGTGAATTTAAATCTCCTGTGGATGCCTTGGTCCCACCAGACCAAACAGAAGCAGGATCAGCTGAAGGTTGTCTTTCGTCAGTATTGAGATGGCGATGGAATGGCTTTGGGATAAGGAGATGGGAGAGCTTTGGGATAAAAGTCTTTAAGAGATGATTCTGGACACTAGAAAGTGGTGTTGGGCTGGACAGGGGTCACGGGCCTTGGGAATTTCTCGTGAGGGTGGTGGCTGCCCTGGAGTAAAAAGCTGTTCCTTGCAGGGTCTCTGCTCCAAGATGAGCTCCGGACAAAGCGAGTGCTATGGCTGCGGCTGCTGCAGCTACTGCCAGGGCAGTCACCAGTCCCAGAGCTCCTCTGATGAGGGTGGAGGGTCCTCCAGCAAATCCGCCCAGAACATCACTACAGGCTCTGGTGGTGCAGGAGGAGGTGCAGGAGGTTCGGTCTACCAGGGCCAAGGTCCCGTCATCAACATCGGGTGCGGTGGTAGAGATGGAGGAAAAATATATGGAAAAATAGACATCCATGATCACTCCCAGCCCATCTGCTGCCCACCACCGGTGAAGCGGGAGTAGTGGCTGCTGAAGGACTCTGACACCGCGGGAGCCCAAGATATCAAGATGCCTCACATTTCCTCCTCTATTAAATATAAGATTATTTGCTTTGTTCTCTTCTCCCTTCCCCTGGGAGTGTCCTGACCGGAACCACTGATATTGTGTATCCATAATTCCAGCCAGGGATTTTTCGTGTGCCTGTTCCTGCCCAAAATTTCTAGTGCTTGCACTAGACAATAAAACTTGCAGTTCTAGAGAGTTCCGTGTGTGAGTGGTCGGATTTTCTGGCCCCCATTGCTTTATTTCCGTCCCTGGGTTGATTCCAGTGCTGTTGCAACAAAGCTCCAGTGCAAAACTGCACTGAAACCCCACAGCCAGAAGAGATTCTGGATTCACTAAATATTCTCAGGTCACTATTCAATGTCTCCTGATGATGATCCTGACTTTGGCCCGTCAGAGAAGGTACCACAAAGTTGATGACTTTGGGGTCTCTCTGCCTCACCAAAATTCTGGTGATGGCCAAAAAAGTTCTGAGTGGGTTCAGAGGGAGAAGGTGCCAAAATTCTGCTCGGAAGGATTTCAAGGTGTAATTACAGGGGTGAGAGAAGCTCAGGCCTTTCACGAGGTGGTGCAGGAGCTCCTGGTGCTCTCACAAGCGGCTGAGGAAGAGAAATGAGGGGATTCTCCAACACTTTTCCACCTCTGAACCCCCAGGGGAAGCAGAGGCAGGGCCAGGACTTCAGCACGGCCCTTCCAAGGGCAGGGATGCCCAGCCTGGAACATCTGGGGATTTCCTCATTCCCACAGGGCTAAAACACATCTCCAGGAAATGTTCTACGGGAGGCAGTGATGGACACCTGGAATTGTCCCAGGAGAGACGGGAGTGACCCATGGCCATAACGGCACCTCCTGTCCCTCCACCCTCTGCCCTCTCCCCCGGGGGACCTCAGCAATGTAAACAACCTCAAAATACCTCCAGACGAGCCCCTCCAGGCAGCATTGCCGCCAGAATAGCTGAGTTTCCTGGGATTTTATTATGGGAAGTCAGTAGGTGCTAAAATTCCGGTAACTGGGAACTGCACAGAGACAATGCTGTCACAGAGCAAAGCCAGGGTTTGGGGTCCCACTTCAGGGAGGTGGGAATGGTGCTGTCAGAAATCCCTGCACCCCAAAAATGGACCAGGACCAAGAAAACCAGGATCCATATTCCAGAGATTCTCAGGGTGGCTGCAGGACACAGCCTCAAATCTTGTTGCTTCTTCCAAAACACCAGAGTCATCCCCAGAATGGGCAGGAATTCATCCTTTTGGTCCATGTCCATGGAGATGCTGCTGCACAGGGGGGGATGTTGGATCTGGTGCCCCTCATCTCCATCACCAGAGGTGGAACAGGACCTGCCTGACCTCTGCTCTCTCCAGAGTGGTGGAATCAAACAAAAATCCCAATCACCCCTTCACTAACGTGGTGGGAAATCTCCCAGAGCCGTGGGGGATTCCTTTGGTGCCGCAGAAATGCCAATCCCTTCCCTGTTCCCCTGGGAATCTCCACAGCCACAGGATTGTGGAGTCACAGAATGCCCTGAGGTGGGTGGGACACCCCAAGGATCATCAAGGTCCAACTCCCAGCTCTGCACAGACACCCCACCAATCCCCCCGGTGTCTCCAGTCTGTAACGCTCAATAAAATGAGGCTCCACAGCCCCTTCTGCTGCCGGTTACCAGCGGCATCTCCTGGCTGGAGTGGAGGGTGGCCAAGTCCAGAATCCTGCTGGAGTCCCAGAATTCAACCTGGGAATTCAGCCGCGGGAGCCGAGCTCACGTGTGGGACCTGCCATGGGTGCAGGGCAGCCGAGGAAGTGAGGCAAGGGAGAGGCATCGTTCGCATCCAGTGAGTCAGGACAAGTGGGATGAAGGAGGAGAGGTTGTTTGGTAAATAAACCTATCACCATTCCTCTGGATGCCTCACTTCCCACTCAGGATCAACGGTATAAAACTCAGCAGATCTCGGGGTGCTTCATTCGCTGAGCTTTGCCCTGAGGTGTCCGTGGTCAGAGCTGAGAAGGGTAAGTCCAGATCTGCCTGAGGGAGGGGTTCTTCTCTTCCTTTCCTGCTTCCAAAACCCAGAAGTTTTGGTAAAAAACATCTGGTGGGTGGTGGTGGAAGGGCAGGGAGGTTGCTGGGGTGAATTTAAATCTCCTGTGGTCCCACCAGACCAAACAGAAGCAGGAGCAGCTGAAGGTTGTCTTTCATCAGTATTGAGATGGCGATGGAATGGCTTTGGGATAAGGAGATGGGAGAGTTTTGGGATAAAAGTCTTTAAGAGATGATCCTGGACACTATGAAGTGGTGTTGGGCTAGACAGCAGTCACAAGCCTTGGGAATTTCTTGTGAGGGTGACAGCTGCCCTGGAGTAAACAATTTTTCCTTACAGGGCCACTCCAAGATGTGCTCCAGACAAAGTGGCTGCCACGGCTGTGGCTGCTGCTGCTGCTGCCAGGGCGGTCACCAGTCCCAGGGCTCCTCCAGTGGGGGAGGAGGCGGATCCTGCTGCGGCGGAGGATCCTCGGGTGGATCAGCCCAGAAGATCATTATCAGCTCTGGCGGTGGAGGAGGAGGAGGAGGCTCGTCTGGATGCTGCGGAGGGGGATCTGGTGGCGGCTCTTCAAAGAGCATGATGGGAGGTGGAGGCGGAGGAGGAGGAGGAGGATGCTGCGGTGGCGGATCTAGCGGTGGCTCCTCAAAGAGCATGATGGGAGGTGGAGGCGGAGGAGGAGGATGCTGCGGTGGAGGATCCGGTGGTGGCTCTTCTGGGATGAAGATCATAATGGGAGGTGGAGGCGGTGGAGGAGGAGGAGGATGCTGCGGTGGAGGATCCGGCGGTGGATCAAAGAGCATGATGGGAGGTGGAGGAGGCGGTGGAGGAGGAGGAGGATGCTGTGGTGGAGGATCTGGTGGTGGCAAGGGAGGAGGATCTGGTGGTGGATCTTCAGGAACCAAGATCATCATGGGAGGTGGAGGCGGTGGAGGAGGAGGAGGATGCTGTGGTGGCGGATCCAGTGGTGGATCTTCAAAGAGCATGATGGGAGGTGGTGGTGGTGGAGGAGGAGGATGCTGCGGTGGCGGATCCAGTGGTGGCTCCTCAAAGAGTATGATGGGAGGTGGAGGCGGTGGAGGAGGGGGAGGATGCTGTGGTGGCGGATCTGGTGGTGGCTCTTCTGGGATGAAGATCATAATGGGAGGTGGAGGCGGTGGAGGAGGAGGAGGAGGATGCTGCAGTGGAGGATCCAGTGGTGGCTCCTCAAAGAGCATGATGGGAGGTGGAGGTGGTGGAGGAGGAGGAGGATGCTGCGGTGGCGGATCCGGAGGTGGCAGTGGGGGATCCGCCCAGAAGATCATCATCAGCTCTGGCGGTGGAGGAGGAGGAGGCTCCTCTGGATGCTGTGGAGGGGGATCCGGTGGCGGCTCCTCAGGAGGGAAGATCATCATGGGAGGGGGAGGCGGTGGCGGCTCCTCCGGCTGCTGCGGTGGCGGCTCCTCCGGTGGCGGCTCCTCGGGCCAGACCATCATCATCAGCTCTGGAGGTGGCGGCGGAGGCTCCTCCCAGTCCAGCCAGCAGAAATGTCCCGTTGTCATCCCCAGCGTGGTGTCCCACCAGACCAAGCAGAGCTCCCACTGGCCCTGCCAGCAGAAGTAACAGCCCCGGGCAGCTCCGGCTCCCATCGGGAACAGCCGAGTCTCCGCACTCCAAGTTTGCTCCCAGCACGTCCCCATCCCTTTTGTCCCCTTGGTGCTGCATCCCTGTGTTGTGAACTCCCAGGTGGCCCCTCTGTGCCATAAATGTGACGGGAAATAAAGATTTCTGTGCGCAGACATCACTGGTTTGTGAGGTTGCTTTTCTCCTTTATCAGTTTGCTTCCCAAAAAAATGAATAAAAAATCCAAAACATCCTGCTGGGAAATGTTCTCCAGCCTCCAGTGCTGGAGCAGGTGCTCATTAACAAATCTTTCCTATACCCCACCTAATTTCCACCTCTGTCAGCCTAAACCAAATCCCCCTTGTCCTGTCCCTGCGGTTCCTGAGGAAAATTCCCTCTCCAGCTTCCTGGAGCCCCTGCAGATCCTGGGTGGGGCTCTGAGGTCTCTACACAACCTTCTCTCCTCCAGGCAGAACATTCCCAACTCTCCCAGCCTGGCTCCATAGGGGAGGGGTTCCAGGCCGTTTTTCAACTCCATGGACTCCTCTGGACTTGTTCCAACAATTCCACGTCCCATTTATGTTGGGGACGCCAGTCCTGGACTCAGTATTCCAGGTGGCACCTCACCAGACCAGAGTAGAGGGAAAATATCCCCTCCCTCACCATCCTGCCCACTGTCCTGTGGATGCAGCCCAGAGACTGTTGGCTTTCCTCTCAAAGTGGGAAAATCCTCTCAAAAAGAACTCAAAAATCCTCTTCAGGACAGGTGGGATTAGTCTTGAGTTCAGTTAACTTAAACTTTAAGACCAGAGGGTTTTTGTCCACCACAAGAAACCACATTTGGTATGGAGGAAACTGAATTAGGGATTAAAGGGATCATCAACCATGAAACTCTTGAGGGATCATGACTGACAGGCTCCTGCCTTTTGGAGAAAACGGGGGAGCTCTTCTCCAGGATCACGCCCCACATTGTCAGCATCACTGGGCATGAGGGAATCTGCTAGGGAAAGGGATCCAGGGAGCTGTAGGATCTGGCCTGGGATTTGTCCTCTCCCTTATAGGATCTGGCCTGGGATTTGTCCTCTCCCTTATAGGATCTGGCCTGGGATTTGTCCTCTCCCTTATAGGATCTGGCCAGGGATTTGTCCTTTCTCCTATAGGATCTGGCCAGGGATTTGTCCTCTCCCTTATAGGATCTGGCCAGGGATTTGTCCTCTCCCTTATAGGATCTGGCCAGGGATTTGTCCTTTCTCCTATAGGATCTGGCCAGGGATTTGTCCTCTCCCTTGTAGGATCTGGCCAGGGATTTGTCCTTTCTCCTATAGGATCTGGCCAGGGATTTGTCCTCCCTTGTATCCACCACCCACTGTGATGTTTGCAGTGAGGAGATGAAGAGCTACCATGACCTGCCAGCCCTTCCCGAGGGTTCCAGAACTCAGGGAAAGGGCCCAGCAGAGCATCACAAAATTGGGAATGTGGTCATGAAGCCTTTTGCATCCCCCTTTTCCCTTTACCCAGCACAGGTGTCCGAGTGTCTCCCTAACCTGGGAGAGGCTGTGGTGGTGCCGTGCTCCCAGCCACGCTTTTCCTTCACCTCTGACAAACAAATCCATGTGCTCCAGGCCCGGCGCTTCCAGGGGGTCCAGCCCTGGGCTCTCCACACTCTGTGGGTTGCAGGAGCTCCTCTCACCACCACTCCAAAATCCTCCAAGGCCTTTCCTCATCCCTGGGTCAGGACCAGCTGCTCATCCTGGGTGTCCCTCTGTGCCAAGGAGCTGCTAATCCCAAGTGTCCCTCTGGGCAAGTCCCTACAGGTAGAAGGCACGGAAGGGATCAAGGTGAGCACAACACCCACACGGCAGAGCTGAGAGCCAGAACAGTGGTGACACCTCAGATCTGGAGATGAGAACAGAGATAAGGCCACGGGAGGGACTCCAAAGCTGAACCAAGGAAGCCCCTGCACGTGTGTCCCTGGTGCTGGTGGCCCTGTCCCCATCCCAATGGTGTCGCATGTGCGTGCTCAAAGTCACGTTCGTGGTGACAGCTGGGACCTGCTGCTGCTGTCACACATCCCCAGTGCCAAAATCCCCTATTAGTCCTTCCTCTGCTCCGTGTCCCAGCAGGGCGGATGCTGCTGTCAGGCTCCAAACACGCGTGACACAGAGCCAGAGCTGGGACAGCTGTGCTGACAAACTCATCCTCCAGCAGGGAACATACCCAGGTGACTCCCCAGCTCAGGTGTGGGTGGGGTGGCCAGTGGAGACCCCCAGAAAGGGGTCCTGTTGAGGTAGAGGGGGTGTTTAACATCCTGGAGTTCAAGGGTAAGGCCTTGATGGCCTTCAAGTGCAACTTTGCAAACTGAAGGATTTCAAGGCTTTCCCCACTCCAGCCTGGAGTTTGAGGCCCCTGGAAGCTGGAGCTGAGGGGTCTCAATCCTCAGACCTCCATGAAAATCCAGCAGCCGCTTCCACCTTGGGGTCACAAAAGACTGAAGGGAAAAGTCCCCTTTGTCACTGTCACCCTCACAGTGTGTTCTGACACAGACCCAAAGCAGGGCACTCCATTGGGGTGGTACCTCCGGCCTTTCCCAGCAGGATGGATGTGCTCCTGCTCTCCGTCTTGCCAGTCCTTGAGGAAATTCCCCAAAATTCTCCATGACTCTGCTCAAGCACATCCTTTATCCTTGTCTTTCCATCCTTCTCCAGCTCCAAATCACTCCAGCCTCCATCCCTCGGCATCTGCTCCATCCCCAACTCTCCTGAGCACTTGAGAAGATCCAGTCCAGCAGAAACACCTTGGGGACCCCCAAAACAGACCCTGAGCTGTTGTTTGCCCCGAAAATTCGGAGCGAGGCTCCCGGAAGAGAATCATTAACCGGAATTAGGGACTGCGATGAAGAACGGGGCTGATGCGCCTCCTTCGCATCACCTCTGCTGCAAGTGAGTCAAGGAAGGAGGCAGCCAAAGCCAGGCTCCGTCAATAAATCTCTCAGCATTCCTTAGGGTGTCTCACTTCCCTCAGGAGTGCGATGCATCCACTATAAAAGCTCGGCTCTCCCAGGGCTCCTCATTCAACCAACACTGAACACCGCGACGTTCCCACCAGCACTGAAGGTAAGCCCGTGGACACGGAAACTTCTGGAACCTCTGCGCAGGGAGATCCCTCCACCAGTTGGTCTTTGGGCGTCCTTTGGTGGCTCCACCAAAAACCAACTGGAGGCGCCAACAGAGCTCCCTCCCTTAGAGAGGGGAGGTGCAGCTGGAACTCTGAAAGCTGAACTTCCAGCTGCTGAGTCAGTGTGAGACATCCAGAAGGATCCACACCATTTTTGAGGCGTGTCGGAGCATGTGTGCAAACCTCGGGAAGTGTTCCCAACCTTCCCTGCACGCAGAGGTCTCCCGGAACTGTTGTGACCTGCAGAGAGCTTCCCTGGGATGTCACGGCAGGTCTTGCCAGGGTGAGGGAGTCCAGAGCTGCCATCCTCGTAGGGCTGAGGAAGGTGGGACAAACGGTGCAGTTCCTGGGAACTCTTCCTTCTTGGCCTGCTGGGAAGGCTCAGCTGCATCTCCAAGGTTCTCCCTTTCTGACAGCTCCGTTCCTTGCAGGGTCACTGCTCCAAGATGTGCTCCAGACAAAGCTCCGGAGGCTGCCATGGGATGTCCTCCCAGTCCAGCGGGTGCCACAGTGAGGGCTCCGGTTGCCACGGGAGCGGCTCCTCCGGTTACCAATCCCAGGGCTCCTCCTGCTGCGGGGGCGGAGGGGGCTCCGGCAAAGTCATCATCAGCTCTGGGGGTGGAGGAGGTGGATCCTGCTGCAGCGGGGGCTCCTCCGGCTACGGGATGGGAGGGGGATATGGTGGTGGATCTTCAAAGGTCATCATTGGAGGAGGAAGCAGTGGAGGATCCTCTGGATGTTGTAGTGGGGGCTCCTCCAGCTATGGGATGGGAGGAGGATACGGTGGTGGATCTTCAAAGGTCATCATTGGAGGAGGAAGCAGTGGAGGTTCCTCTGGGTGCTGCAGTGGAGGATCCTCAGGCTATGGGATGGGTGGTGGATATGGTGGATCTTCAGGAGCAAAGAGCATCATTGTAGGTGGAGGTAGTGGAGGTTCCTCTGGGTGCTGCAGTGGAGGATCCAGCTACGGGATGGGTGGAGGATACGGTGGTGGCTCCTCAGGGACAAAGGTCATCATTGGAGGAGGAAGCAGTGGAGGTTCCTCTGGGTGCTGCAGTGGAGGATCCAGCTATGGCATGGGAGGAGGATATGGTGGTGGATCTTCAGGAGCAAAGAGCATCATTGGAGGAGGAAGCAGTGGAGGATCCTCGGGTTATGGCATAGGAGGAGGATACGGTGGTGGATCTTCAGGATCAAAGAGCATCATTGTTGGTGGAGGTAGCAGTGGTTCCTCTGGATACTGTGGTGGAGGATCCTCGGGATATGGCATGGGAGGCGGATACAGTGGTGGATCTTCAGGGACAAAAGTCATCATTGGAGGAGGAAGCAGTGGAGGTTCCTCTGGGTGCTGCAGTGGAGGATCCAGCTATGGCATGGGAGGAGGATATGGTGGTGGCTCTTCAGGGTCAAAGAGCATCATTGTAGGGGGAGGTAGTGGAGGATCCTCTGGATACTGTGGTGGAGGATCCTCAGGCTATGGGATGGGAGGAGGGTACGGTGGCGGCTCCTCAGGAGGGCAGACCATCATTGGAGGTGGAAGCAGTGGTGGATCCTCCGGATGCTGCAGTGGAGGATCCTCAGGCTATGGCATGGGAGGAGGATACGGCAGCTGCTCCTCGGGCCAGACCATCATCATCAGCTCTGGAGGTGGCGGCGGAGGCTCCTCCCAGCAGAAATGTCCCATTGTTGTCCCCAGCATTGTGTCCCACCAGGCCAAGCAGATCTGGCCTGACAACTGGCCCTCCAGCCAGTAGAAGTGACAGCCCTGGGCAGCTCCGGTTCTGAGCAGCCACGGCTCCTCTCTGCCTCCAGCCCTGGCTCTGCTGCCTGGTCCTTCCCAGAGTGTCCTCTCCTGTCCCCTGAATCCTCGTGTGAGAACTCCAGGATTCCCCAGCTGTGCCCGGCTCCTGGTGCTGGGGTGCCTTTGACAAGATTCTGCTGCTTTTCCAAAGGCACTTTTCATATCCAATAAATATTATAATTGCTCAAAGCTGCCATTTTTTAGAGACTTCATTTATTTCCTGCATTATCAACCTGCACTTCATGGTCTTGGGATGTAGAAATATCTCTGATGAGATGTTTCACTCCAAAGCCACCCTCTTTATTGTCCCAGAGGTTTTGCACCTTTACTTTCCACCTGGGCTCCAAGGGAGGAACCGAAGATCCCAAAATTCAAAGGAACCACAGCACCAACATCCCTTTGGTCCGTCTGTGTCCACCGAGGTGCCAGCACCCAGTGACCACCTCTGTGGAGTTGATGGGAGATGTGACCAGGCCCACCAAGCTCAATCAGGAAGAGCAGGGACTGGGGATGACTCAACAGCTGCTGGTGATGCCCCAGGTGGGCAATAAAACCACAACATCCACGGCCAAACCTGAGGGAACGGGCTCAAGCTGTGCCAGGGGAGGCTCAGGGTGGACATTTGGGAAAATTCCTCATGGAAAAGGTGGTCAGGCCTTGGATGGAGCTGCCCAGGGAGGTTTGGGGTCCCCATCCCTGGAGGTGTCCGAGGAAGGGCTGAACGTGGCACCCAGTGCTCTGGGCAGGGTGACAAAGGGGTCACAGGCAGGACTCGATGGTTCGGGAGAGCTTTTCCAACCTCGGGGATTCTGGAATTTCATGATCTGTGCCCAGAGCGAAGCCTGGATACAACCCAGCCCCGGGCCAGGCAGGAGGGAATAAAACCAGCAGCAAATCCCTCAGGCAGCTCCGGATCTTCCTCCCGGCCTCAAATCCCTCCCTTCCCAGGCTTCGCACCCTGCCCTGGCAGCACCACCACCCCACGCACGGATTTCTGCCCAGGGATGGGGTTTCGGTCAAAACTGGAACTCTGTCCTGGAGCTGAACAGACCCGGCCCAGCCTCAGGAGCTGCTCTGGAGGACTGGGTTGGATCAGTTTGGATCTGCAACCCCCACCAGTCTCCCTACAGGCCCTGGTGCTCTTTCCAAACCGGAGGAAGGAGATGGAAAAGGAGGAAGGGAGGGATTTGGAGGCATAATCCTTCATTAAAGCGTAATCCAGCCAGGCCGGGTTTAAGAATCGGGACATTCACACCTCCGCAAATTCTGTCCCTAAGATCTTTTAGAGCACCTCGAGCACCCTTGCAAAATTCCCAGTTAGGGCATCAATCACTTCTGACGACCTTCTGGTTCATATGCAAATGTTTTCCTCGGAAAAAGAAAAAAAACCTCCCCCTGGAGCCACCAGGGAGCTGCGGGAGGGATCAAGTTGTCACCGGAGAATTGTGAGCATTTCTGTCCCCGTGCCCTGCACTCCCTGATCTCGCTGCCTCCTACACCCACACCCCCACCCACCTGTCCCGGGGCTGGGGGCCGGAGGATTCCTGCATAGACCAGGGCAGGGGCACAGGAATAGGCTCATTAGGCAGAAGTAACAATTAACAGCAGCGAAATGAGCGGTGTGAAGGGAGATATGGATCGGGAGTCAAAGCAAACACTGAAATGCCAGTTTGGTAAATAAATCCTTCTCATTCCCGAGCGTGTCTCACTTCCCATACGCGTTAAACGCCGTATAAATGTTCCTGAGGTTGTTAAAGCTCCTCATTCAGTCGACTTTTACCTTCTAAATGTGTTTCCGATGGCTGAAGAGGGTAAGTCTGATTTTTTCCCCCGGGGTTTTATAATTTCCTAGTCATGGGATGCAGCTCGTTTGAGACCTTGGCTCGTGCTGGCAGCAGGACCCCTCTGCCTGAGCCGATTCCTCGGGGTCTGGGTGGGTTCCCAGGATCCAACCCCCAGGGAGAAAGGGGAAATCCAGGCTCCAGACCGGGGTGCAGAGGGATGAGCAGGGTGAAAACCCGGACGGGTCTGTGGAGGGGCTGTGGGGACGGCACAACCTCTGTGGGTTTGAATGTGCAGGGCACATTCTTGATATTAATAAATTAATTAAAATCACCTCCGAATGGCCACAAACCTCTGCGTCTGGGCCAGTCACTTTCCATAAAAGAATTTTGGGGCTGCAATAACAAAGCCAGGGTGGAAACTTTGATCCATCGCTCTTGCAGCAGTTGAGAAACAGAAGCCAGGATGATCCTCGGTATTTTTGCAGCTCTGTGCATGAAAGCGAGTGGGGAAAACCACAGCAGCTATTAGATGGGAAAATAATATATTTCAGATTTTTCATTTCAGATTTTGGATTCAGAATATATTTCAGCTTTTGGGTTGTCTGGACATAGAGGTAGAAAGAGGAAAGTTATCCCAGGAAGAGTCCAGATACCTTTGGATTTGAAGAACAGGGGCTTGGAGCAACCTGGTCTAGTAGACCCCATGGCAGGGGGTGGCATTGGATGAACTTTAAGGTCTTTTTCATCCCAAACCACTCCACGATTCCATGATTTTCTAACACCTCAGCAGTGCTCGGTTTCAAAGCCTGGAATTGCCCCCGTCCCCGGCCAAACTTTCCTGGCCACATCACCTGGCACCTCCCCACCTGCCCCCGGTGCAAACACGAAGCAAAACGGTGCGAGTTTGGGTGTTTTCCTTTCCTCTTCCAGCTTTACCACAGTCTCCGGCGGAAATGCTCCCGGCGGAACCGGGGCTACAGCCGGGAGATCTCCTTGAGCCACGGCGGGTTCTGCAGCGGAGCCTTCTCCAACCGCCACGGCCGCGCCTCCTTCTCCTGCGGCCGGGAGAGCTCCGTCACCTACAGCCGGAGACCCTCGTCCTGCCCGCCCCCGCCAGCCCCAGCCCCCTACAGCATCTCGGGGCGCTGCTCGTGGGACATGGACGGCTCCGTCACTGTCACCAGCGGGGATTGTGGGGTCACGCCCGCCTGGGACGTCACGGTGGGGACGGTGCCGGTGTATGGCTCCGGAGCGGGAATGGGCTACAGCAGCGAGGGTTTGGGTCCTGTCATCAGCAGCGCAGGGGGAGGTGGAGGGTCCGTCTACCACGGAGGGGATTTGGGGATCGCTGAGGGAGCAGGGGCTGGGTATGGATACACCACACCCCTGACCACTGAGGGGGTCACTGAGGGGTCTGGGTACTACGGGGGAGGGCTGGGATACGGAGCTGGGACATTCCCAGGCCCGGA
This sequence comes from Eopsaltria australis, assembly GCA_034509425.1. Taxonomy (NCBI): domain Eukaryota; kingdom Metazoa; phylum Chordata; class Aves; order Passeriformes; family Petroicidae; genus Eopsaltria; species Eopsaltria australis. The sequence goes on from JAVTVJ010002081.1 coordinate 119,607, forward strand.
GCTCAGCCCTGCAGGCGGGGTGTGCGCCCAGGTGGTGCAGCAGAAATGCCCCGTGGTTGTGCCCCCCATCAAGACCCAGCAGTGCAAGCAGAGCACGCACTGGCCCCCCATCCAGAAGAAGTGACCGGCCCAGCAGCCTCTCCCACATCCCAAAAGTGCCCCCGGATGTGCCGCAATGGAATTTTCCCCGACCGTGTCATGGGGCTGTGCTGACAGCAGCACCCCAAGAACTGCTGGAAAAAGGGGTTGTGCCGTGGCGATGGGAAAAGATTCTTTTCTCCGTCTCCTTTGGATCACGAGTTGGAAAATAAAACCTCGCAGTCTGTGGGTAGATTCAATATTGGGATGATTTCTCTCATTTCTGGCTCCTTCAGTCAAAACACAAATGGGTCCTTGAGGAATCTCCACAACGTAAAGGGTTTCTTACCAACCTTTTTCATACGAGTTTTACACCCACACTTAAATGTGACATTTATATAAATACTTAAAATACAGCGTTTCTAACAGCCAGAGAGGTTCAGGTGGCAAGAGGATGGTGCCAGACTCTTTCCAGTAGTGCCCAGCGGCAGGACAAGGGGGATGACCATAAACCAAACCCCAAGTTCACCTCAGCATGAGGGGGAACTCCAGAGGTCCCTTCCGACCCCAACTATTCCAGAATTCTGGGATTCAGTTCTTAATTCGGCTCTTGCTGCAGGCCCTGTTCCCACCCCATGGATCCTGGGCTCTATGAACCTTATTAATGAAATCTGCCAATCTCCCGGGGGATTTCCGACTGATTATTATTTACAGCGTGATCTCGGGAGTGAAAGGTTGTTTATTTACCTGGCAGCAATTCCCGGCTCCTGTCCCGGAGATTGCTGGAGATGGCGAAACCCCGAGCACGTAGAACCTCGTGCATGAGGCAACTCCAGCAAGCTCCTTGGCTCTCTCCCCAAAACCTGCTCATGGCATTTTTTTGATAGGATCAGGCCCTAAATTAAGCTCAGGGAGAGGACGGTCCCAGCATTGGTTGAGACGTGGGGTTTGCCCAACATTTAATCTTCCAGGGGTTGTTTGACTCATCCAAATTCTTGTTAGGAAGGAAAAAAAACCAAACAAAAAACCACCCATAGGTCTGTGCCAATTTAAAAGTGAGACGTGAAATCCCATTGTTTGTTTTTTACCGTTCTGCTTTCACCCACCTGGAGGGGGGGGAGGATTTTGACCCTTTCTACTCAATAAAAATCCATGAAACATTGCCCTGAAACACCAAAGACCCAAATCCTCTGAGCTCTAAACCCGATGCCACAGTGAGGATCCTTCACTCAGTAAAATGTTGAAAGACCATCATGTGGGGACAATTACGCAAGATTTTGCCACCAGCCCTCTTAAATTCCATTCTAAAATTAGGCAGCGTTATCATTTATTTGCATCTATTTCTATTTCTAAAATCCACCGCTTCGTTATCGATATTTCTGTGGGTTTCCTTCCTTCATCAACAGAGCAAAAGAACTCTGAAAGCTCAGACAAATTTCTGGAGAATTCCAGAAAACCAAACCTGGAGCCTTCAAATATTTGTATTTATCCAACTGACCGTAAAACACCCCAAAATTTCAGTCCCTCCCAAAGCAAACCAGACAGAAAATACTTGAAAATTCCATTTCTGGTTCTTGAGGCTCCTATCAAAGGGCACTCCCCAGGTTTGAGTGGTTCAATATTTAATAGAATCAGGGAGAACAGGATGGGTTTTACATCCGGAGGCTGAGCCGGAGCTGATCCGCCCTCTGCAGAGCTCAGCTCCAGCCCGAGGCTGGGAGGAGACTGAGGCTGGGTTTTATCCTCGGCACAGGGAGGTTTCCTCCCCTCTCCTTGTGCAACAGGGCAGGGACGAGTCATCCTCGGCGGCTGCCGAGCTCTGATAACGCAGGACTCATCCTGAACTCCGATAACACAGGGCTCATCCCTAATTCTGATAAGCCAGGACTCATTCCCGACTGATAACACAGGACTCACCCCAAAGTCTGATAACACAGGGGCTCATCCCCAGCTCAGATAAGCCAGGACTCATCCCCAGCTCAGATAAGCCAGGACTCATCCCAAACCTGTCTGCTTGTCAAACCGAGGCCCCTCTCCTGCAGCTGTTGGTAAACAGGCTGAGCAGTAAACACGGGCCTGGCTCCTGGATGAAAGGCTCCAACTCGGCGCCTCTGGATAGAAACTCCAGGAATTGTTTCAGTGATAGCAAAGCGGGAGCCGCCCCTCGGCTCCAGGGGATCTCTGCCCAACAAAACCTCGTGGCTCCACGAGGGAGTTCAGGTGGGAAATGAGTGGAAACACATCAGGAGTCCTGCTGGAATTCCATGCTCAGGCCGGGAAGGGGAGGGGAAATGAGAAACCGGGGCTGTTGCGAAGCCACGATTGCATCCACGATTGCACCATCCCGGTGCTCTGCACCCAGGTGCTCCCATCCCGCCCCAGGGAAGAGCCGGCGGAGCTCGGGGTGCGTGGGGAGCTCGGGGTGCGTGGTCTCTGACCCAGCATTTTACTCACGGCTTACTCACGGGTGCAAGGTTTGCACAAGTGGCTTCCGCCGGCACCGATTTCCCATCACTTCTCCCAACGCCAGCAAAAAAACCCAATAGAATGTGAGAAAAACGGGAATTTTTCAAAGAGAAATTCTGTGTTGGGTGTTTTGGGCTCGGGCAGAGAAAACGTCAGCAAAGAAAATTGATGGTGGCTCTGTCAGTGATGGTGGAATGGCCGTAAAATCAGGTGGGAAATAGAGGGACACAGGTAGGGAATCAGAGAATCATGGAATTGTGGGAACAGAGAAATCCCAGAACCCCGATCTCAGAATTGCAGAATCCCGAGACAGCTGGGGAGCGGGGTCACCTGGAGCAGGTGATACAGGAACAAGTCCAGGAGGGTTTGGAATTACTCCAGAGGGGACCCCCGGGCAGCTGTTCCAGGCTCTGCCCCCTCTCCATGGGAAGAAGTTCTCCCTCAGGTTGAGGAAACCTCGTTACATTTTTGGGGGAATTCACAGGTAGAAGCCAACACTTCCCGAAGTGGCCTTTGCCACCGCCTGGGTTGGCCCAGGTCACTTCCCGGCCAGAGCCACCCACGGTGGCCACGCACATCATTATCCTGGTTTTGTCCCTTTGGAAAATGACCCTGTCAGAGAGAGGGGACCCTCAGCCCAGTTCTGGTACCTGCAGGTTCCTCACAGGGTGAAAAAAATTTTAAAGATGTTTTCCAAGGATGTCCGACCAGGACTTTCTAAGAATTTGCCATTTTTTATGGTGAGGACCTGAGAATTTGGGGGTTTTTCTCCACAAGAGCCCGGTCCTGCCAAGACCAGTCCGGGAGGACGGGGCACCGGGACCTCTCCTTCCTGCCAGACTCCAGGTGAGAGGTTTTGGGAGGACAGGAACCCCAAAACTCACCACCTTTGCCATCCGTTTTGCAACCTAAAACTCATCGTGCCGTGATGGGTGAGACAGCCAGGCCGCCCACATGGTTTTCACTCAGAGCCCGCGAGGGGCAGGGCGCAATTAAAGCTGTGTAACACGAGGAAGACAATCCAGAGCTTGACAAGTCAATCAAAGAAAATCGGGTGGAAGGAGCTTTTGAAGGTGGTGGGTAATTAGGGGTGTGGCTGTTTTGTAAATACCTTGGTCATTTTTCCCCCGAGGGGGTTATTGCATTTTCAGGAAGGGCCTTGGGAAGTGTATAAAAGTCCTTGGAGGGGAGAGCAGCTCATTCACTCAGCTCCACTCCTCCTGCAGAGCCTGCAAAGCCGAGGTGAGTCCCTGCTCCACCGCTAACCTTTAATTCCAGTGAGAATTCCCTGCGCTGAGCCGAGCTTTGCTCTGGGGGCATTTCCTGGGGTTATTGAGAGCCAAATCCTTGGCTCTGTGGCTGGGGCCAAAATTTGGGACTGCCCGTGCTGAGAAGCAAAATTTATTACCTGTAGTTATATTTGGATTACTCCGGTGCTTTCCGGTGTCCAAAAGACAAACTGGAAATGAATAAAACAAATAATGGGGTTTGGGGATGAACGGGAGACAGCAGGCTGAGCTTTCATAAGAAACCTTGGGGTTAAGATGGGAGTTTTAATTGCGTTTCTATTCCTGACTCCTTTACTAAGCTCCTTTGGAAAACATTCAGGAGCTGAAAGTATTAAAACGTCCTTGAAGAAATTTAGGAAAGAACAGAGAAGGCGGATTTAAACTGTGAGAGGAAGGAGCAGCAGCTCTGCATCCCGGATGCCTCTTGCTTCCCTGAAATCCCAGGAATCCTCGCAAGGGGGTTGGGATGTGCACTGAGGATTTTCCTCACACTCAGGAAACGGGGCCTGGAGGGAGCAGAGGGCACGAGGAGGGAGGAAGGCACAGGAATTTTTCTTTATTTTGGAAGTGGATTTTTCCAGGGCTCCGCCACCAGTCCTGGCTGTGCCAGGGCCCCTCCAGGCTACGAGATTTTGGGATTCTTGCCAAGATGCCTCTTGCTGGTGCGGGATATTCCGGCATCACACGGAGCATCTGCTCCTCCAGGAGCATCCCAGGATGCAGCCAAGGAATAGCAGGGGAATGGCTCAGGGAATAACAGGGAAATGGCTCAGGGATTAACAGGGAAATGGCTCAGGGAATAGCAGGGAAATGGCTCAGGGAATAGCAGGGAAATGGCTCAAGGAAGAGCAGGGAAATGGCTCAAGGAAAGAAGGGAAACAGCTCATGGAGCCCAGCAGAAACAGAGCCAGAGCTGCTGTGGGGACTTGTGAGGCTGCTCAGATGGTCCAGGCTTAACCCAGCGCTGCAGGAATGAAGCCCCAAACTGGGGAAACGGGACAGGCAGAAAGACAAATCCTGCCTTCCCAGTGAGGGAATCCGACCCCACAGCAGAGCAGGGGGAGAGATGGGAACGGTGCCCTCCCTGCATCTAACGCCAAACTCTCTCCTCCCCAGGTTTTCAACCTTCTCTCCAACCAGCCCAAAAATGTGCTCCCGTGAGAACAGAGGCTGCCACAGCTCCGAGAGCTCCTCCTGCCACGGCGGCGGCTCCTCCTGCCACGACAGCGACCGGTCCTGCCACGGCTCCGAGGGGGTCGTGTGCCACGAGGTGACCCCGGTGCCCGACGTGACCCCCGTGGTGGTGCTGACCCCGCAGTGCCCGGTGACCACCGGGAAGGGCCAGGTGGCCCAGGTTCCGTGCCAGCAGCAGCAGCAGCAGATCAAGCAGCCGGTGCAGTGGCCGCCGCAGCAGAAGTGAGGGGCCCGGAGCTGCTCCTGTCCCCTGTCCCCGAGCTTGGACAGGCCCTGCCTCATCCCTGCAGCCCCTTCCCTGCTCCTGAGAACCCCAAGTGGCATTAGTGCGGTGGAATTGGGATTTTTCCGATCTCTTCATTCCCTGCTCCTTTCTCCAGTAGCAAAGGTGTGATTATTAAAGCCTAAAGCTCATCAAACGTGCTGGCGTCCTGGTGTTTTTCCACTGGTTTTCCTTATCTTTGGCATCGTTCCCAAGCCTGTCTGGGCTCAGGGCAGCTGCTTTTGGCAGTTTCCTCCCCTTCCCGTGGCATTCCAGTGGCTGGGATGGCTCAGCTCTGCAGTCCCCACACCTTGGGTACCTGCCAGGCTGATTTCAAAAGCTGTCTGGGACCGGAGGTGCAGATCAGCATCTCTTTAATCCCAGCCCTTGGCTCGGAGGCCCAGACCCTCACAGGCACTTTGGGAAGGATTCAGGATTTGTTCATGGCCGGAGAGCCCAGAGCAGGCTCCATGTAGGAAGCCTGGGAATCCCTGATCTTCATAAACAGGAGGATATGAGCATGGGAAGGACCACGCCATGCTCAGGGTCCCTTCTGACCCCTCTAAATTGAGAATTTGGGGTTAGATTGGCTCTTTTGTGTGAGGGAACTCTCCCTGCTTTGAAAATCCCATCAGGAGCCCGAATTCCCTGGAGGAAATCCCAGAATCCCAGAGTAACTGAGGCTGGAAAAGCTCTCCAAGACCTCTGAGTCCAACTTCTGCCCGATCCCCACCTTGTCACCAGCCCACAGCACTGAGGGCCACATCCAGGAATTCCTTGGACACCTCCAAACCTCCCTGGGCAGCCCCTGCCAAGGCCTGACCACCCTTTCCAGAAAGAAATTCCTCCTGATTCCAACCTGAGCCTCCTGTCAGGGAGTTGTGGAGAGCCAGAAATTCCCCGTGAGCCTCCTTTTCTCCAGGCTGAGCCCCCCAGCTCCCTCAGGGAGCTCTCCAGACTCCTCAGGAGTTCTCCAGACCTTTTCCCTGCTGCTCCAGCCCCTTCCCCAGCTCCATTCCCTTCTCTGAACATTCTCCAGCCCTTCAAGGTCTTTCTTGAATGAGAAGAAAACATTCCCGGTTCCTGCCGAGGTTTAAACTGGCTTAAACCACAAAAGTTCTGAGCCTCCCTTGTAGATGTGAAAGGATAAAAAAGGGAATTTCAGATGAACAGGTGTCCATGAAAATCAGCATTTGGGTTTCCCACTGCTCCAGACCCATCCCTGAGCTCTCTCCCAGAACCCACCAGGGCTGATTCCTGCAGGGATCAGTGGCTCTGTGGGATGAGAGCAGCCCTGTGTGTAATGCACGAGATATTTAATTAGCCGAGGGTTTGTGCTGAACCTTTTGAGAGGAACAAGAAACTTATTATTAGCACTCGTTTTATTATTATTACTCTTAATTAAAATAACGAGGAGCCTCAGTGCCAGTGAGGTCCGGGGTTGCAGGGAATGAACATCGGGGTCGGGAACGTGCGGCTCCAGCCTGGCACGAGGACACGGAGCGGTGCCAGCGCCTGTCCCCGTCCCCCAGCACCCCTCAGGCAGTGCCAAACCCACCCTGGTGCCAACAGGGCTTGGAACCCAGCCAGACGAGAGGCTCCAGGTCGGGTTTGAGCCTGACTGGAAGCCTTTGTGGGAAGGGGAGATAAAATCTCCAACGTGAACCCTTTCGAAGCAATCCAAGGTTTCACCCACGCTCGCGGCTGAGCCGGAGCCATCCGGGTTGTGTCACTTCATGGAAGTGTCTGAGGAATGGAGACAGGGAATCGCTCCTGAGCTGGAGTTCTGTTATCTCCACACGCATCTGCGGAGGGAAGCAGGAAAGCAGGAGAGGCTGCAGGAAGGGTTGCAGAAATCCAGCAGGAAAGGCTGCAGAAATGCAGCAGGAAATTGTCCCCACCTTCCCTTCCCACAAAGGCGGCGGCAGGGAAGGTGCTGAGTCCCTGCAGAGAAATATTCCAGGGAAAGTCTCTCCCTCTCCCACTGTTTACAGCAAACACAGATTGGTTCAGGCAGAGCCGAGTCAGGTGTGTGAACAGGGAGTCTGGGGATAATTTCCTGTAAATGTAAATTATCTGTAAATGTTCCAGGCCATCGGTGAAACCCCCTCAGTGAACGGCAGGGAGGGGCAGCTCTGCCGCTCATCCCACACTTCATGGAGCTGGAAGCTTCCAGAATGAGCCACTCCTGGAGAACGGGGGTTTTACCGTCTCCTGACCTCAGATATTTCTGTTTCCTGCCCTCATGTTCACATCTGACACCCGTTTTCTTTTCATTTTTCCCTCCTCACCTCTCTCACGTGACAGGAAATCTCCTCCCACACCTGGCCAAAAATCCCTAAAGTGCTGCCTGACTGCAGCCTGACCCAGACCTCTCAGGGGAGTGTTGATGGGCTCATTCTGTGCCCTGGGACACCAGAGCTCAGCTGTGAATGGACCAGTTTGAGGGATCCCAGTGAGTCAGCAGAGCATCACCCCAAATCCCTCGTGCCTCACGCCTAATCCCCGGTGCCATCCCCGTGTTGACACATTCCTGCCTTTTATGGGACAAGAAGATGTAATTGATGGGTCGGATGGGCATGACTTGTACCCAGGCATGGAGGACCAAAGTTCAGCCGTGATTCACGGGAAAATCCAGGTTCTGAAGTGTCTCCTGCATCACATTGTGGTGTTTGTGTTTCTCTCGAGCTTCATCCCTGTCTCATCACCCCTGAAATCATTCCAGAAGTGCTGGAAGCAGGACAGCGACAGCAGCGCTTTGTCCCAGCTAAAATAAAGAATTCTGAGCAAAATCAGAAGAGAAAATAACCAGAAACACCTCTGGGAGGGTGAGCAGGGCTTGGGTCACCCTGGAGGTGTCCCAGGAACTCCCGGACGTGGCACTCAGTGCTCTGGTCTGGGTGACAAGGTTGGGATTGGTCAAAGGTTGGGCTCAGTGGTCTTGGAGATCTTTTCCTACCTCAACAATTCCGGAAATCTGGGATTCACCTCAAACCATCCTGTCCCAGGATTTCATACCACTGCCCCCAACACCACACCACAGAACCAGACTAGAACAGCACCTAAAGCCCCAGGCTGGGTTTGCTTGGCCAGGTTTTGGTGGATGGGGATCCACAAAGGTGACAGGACCTGTGGGGCTGTGGACAGGAGCCCACTCTGGAGCAGGTTTGGTGGCAGGACCCGTGACCCCGTGGCTTTGGTGGGCACCACACCGGGCAGGCAGGCTGGGATTATCAATGAAGGACAGATTTGGGCTGATTCAAATCTCTCCTTGAGACATCCGGCCCCATTGGGCAATTCCTCTGGAGAATTCCTGCCCTGAACCTAATCCTCAGGGATTAACAGCAATAAACATTTTTCTTTTCGCACGGAGGGCGATCACGTTGAGCTCCTGGTCCTCGTGACCCTGAGGAATTGTCACTCCTGGATTACAAACTCCTCTCCTGCCTGGTCCGTGAGCAGATCCATTGGTGTCGCTGCTGGCGTCACTTCACGTGAAATTCCTTCCAATCTCGTTCATAGGGAGGCAAAGGAATTAACGAGCTATTAATAATTACAATGCTGAAAGCACAGAGCATCAAAGGGGAAATACGGGAAGCGGATAGAAATGGGCTGGGATCTGTAATTAGGGATGCCTCATGTCCCAGATAACCCTTTGCAAAAGTATAAAAGGTTTCCCATCCCAGTTCCCTTCACTCGCTGCTCTGCTCCAAAACAGCTCCATCCCCACTGCTGGAAGGGTGAGTCCAATTTTTCTCCTTCCCTGGAGTTTCTTTAGGAAACTGGATGATTTCCTACGAGTCTGGGTAGAACTGGAGTGTGGGATAATCCCTCCTCACCTCTGGATTCTGCTCGTGCTGGAGACCAAGTCCTTGTTACCCACAAGAGCAAATTCTTAAAACAAATGAAATAAAGGCCTTGAGCAGAGGCTCGAGTCAAACCAAAACAGAAAGAGTGAAAAATACAGACAGGAATAAATAAGGTTTGTTTAAATATAGACAGAAAAGCCAGAGGAATTTGGGGAGAAGGGATTTGGAGGTTTCCAAGCAGGAGGAACCAGAGGGAAAATGGACTTGGAGGTTTCCAGGCAGGAGGAACCAGAGGGTCTGGAGCTGCTCCTGGGAAATGGATGCTTGGACCAATTTTTCTCTGTAAATCAAATCCCATCCATAAAAGATCCCGGGTTTAGCGAGGGATTAAAGCACCTCCCAACAACACTGACCCCGCTTTCTCACCCCTGAAAAACCGGCAATCAGGGAGAAAATGGGGAATCCCAGAACAAACACCTACAAGCTCACTGTGACCGTTCCTCTCTTCCCTGCAGCTCTGCCAGAACTCCAGGAAAGATGTGCTCCCGCGGCTCCTGCCACAGCCACGAGACCTCGTGCCACGAGTCCCGCTCCTCCTGCCACGACTCGGGGCCCTCGTGCCACTACACCATCCAGAGGCAGCCCGTGCAGAAGTTCAGCTACGTGACGCCCTGCTGCCCCCCCATGCAGCCCTGCTACCCCCCAGTGCAGCGTTATTGCCCCCCTGTGCAGCCCTGCTGCCCCCCAATGCAGCGTTACTGCCCCCCGGTCTGTCCCCAGGTCACCAAGAACATCTGCAAGCTGCCACAGTCCTACCCCAAATACTGAGGGCAGGATCGACCCCAGTGATGCCCTGGATCTGCCTTGGGTCCTCTCCGTGCCTAAAGCCTGAATCGATGGTTCTTTATTCCCATTTTCAATTTGATCCTCGAATTCCTCGTCCGTGATTTGAATTCGGCTCCTAATTCGCTCAGCACGCAAGACCCAGCTTAGGTGGGTTCCATAAAGCTGGGAATGATTCCTGCTGCTGCTTTCCACACGATGTGACTGCCTCCAAAAGAATAAAATTTGATTTCCTAAAGCAAAAGAGGTTTGTGATCCGTTTATTTTTCTTACTTGTTTACTTTAGAATAATTGTTACCTCTGACTTCTTAGTCACCACTCCTCGCTCTTTTCTCCTCAAACTGAGCACAGAATGCCCTTAAAATGACAAAACAATAAAAGCCAGCGATCCCAGAGGCATTTCAGGAGCAGGTGAAGGCTCAGGGAGCTCACCTGCACCCTGTTTATTTACATATTGATATACAGAATATATATTTACATATTTATATCCAGAAAGAATTGTTCCCCGGAGGATGGGGAGGCCATGGCACAGGTGATTCCATGGATACCCCATGCCTGGAAGTGTCCAAGGCTAGGCTGGATGGGGCTTGGAGCACCCTGGGACGGTGGGAGGTGTCCCTGCCATGGCAGGGGTGACACTGGAGGGTCTTTAATGTCCCTTCCCACCCAAACCATTCCAGGATTCCTCTCGGTTCAGAACTGTCCCAGTCCCCTCCTCAGCAGCTCCTCGCACTCCATTTGTCCCTCTGAGTCAGAGGCACAAACATTTCGAGGTGTCTAATAAATGCAAATGAGCACCTCGTGGGTTTTCCTAACCCTCCTTCTTTCACTGAGCCCCAAATTACTGTTTTCAACGGCAATTGCAGGCACTTAAAACAAGTGTGAGATCTCTCTGGACTTTTTACCACCTCAGACTTTCCTTATCTCCCAGCCCAGCTGAGACACCAGTTCCAGAACAGGCTCTGTGGCTGCATCAGCTTCCCCAGGAGCTCAACAGCCACACTCAGCTGGAATTAATAACCCTGGGAGTTGAATGAGATGATCTTTAATGTCCCTTTCAGCCCGGATCACTCTGTGATTCCCTGATTCCACAAATTCCTGCTGCCTGACGGAGATTTGACACAAGGACCTCCCCCAAAAACGAGTTTTATCCACCCAGATGAAGCATTTCTACATCACAGCTCGCAGCAGTTTCCAGAAGATTTCGGATTTTCCTAAGCAAGGATTGGCTCTAAAAGATTTTCCCGAAATCTTTTGGGTTTCTGAACCAAGGCCTGGCAAATAAATAAAAAGAATCACAGAATCCTAAAATAATTTGGGTTGGGAGGGACCTTTAAGATCATCTCATTCCCTGACCCTTGAGTTGTTACTGTGGCACTCACCTGGATAAAAGTCACAGGAAAGGGACAATCACCCATTTTATTGTCCTAAAACCTTGGGCTGCTCTAAGGGAAACCTGGAAGCAAAGAGCGAAATCCTGGAATGAACAAAAATTACAAAACTGCTTAAACAAAACGGGACCCCGCGGAAATCTGGGATTTGAAAGAAGTTGGAAAGAGGTAAAATCCTCACACAAACCCTTCCTGCTGAGGATTTGTAACCCCCTCCACCCAGGAGGAAAATACTGTGGCACAAACAAAAAAATCCAGCTGATGGGTGGCAAAAGGAATGGAAAAAATTGGGGTTGGGGACGTCCTTTTGGCGTCACCTCCGGAGCCGAGGCGTTGGGTCCCAGGTAGTCACCAGGACCTCCCTCTAATGAAGTCCCTGGGAGTTGTGGCTCTTAATTACGAGTCCCTTGTGTCAGGGGAAAAAAAAAACCAAACCTATCAATCAAAATGTGACTCTGCCGCACGGAGAACCAGGGGCAGCACGCGAGGAAGGAGTCAACGCTCCAGGATTGATGCAATCCCTGTTGCCCAACGACAAATCACTTAATAACTCCAGGGATAGGTCCATTTTTGCCACGGAAATGTGCAACTGCCTCCAAAACTCCCTTCTAAGCAGATTGGGAAACTCGTCGCTTATTAAAGTGCTGGGGGGGAAAAAAAAGTCATCGTTTGTTTTTTTTTTTTCCTGACTGCGTCAAGTCGGAAATGCTAAAAAAGAGACACAGGAGATAAATATGAATATGAGGGTTTGTGTCAGCATTGCCAAGAGGTGCCTAATTCACAGGACAACGCTTTGGGAGATATAAAAGTCCGGCATCCCCTGTCCATCCATCACTCAGCATCAGCTCCCCGAGCTCTTCCTCTTGCTCCAGACAAGGGTGAGTTGGATTATCTTGATTTATCTACTCTTGAGCAGCAGGAGTTCACAGAGTTCTGTGTTTGGGCCTTGCCTTTGTCTTAGAAATTTGGGTTTTTTTGATGATCGGGTTCCTGAACACGCACAAGGAGTGCTTGGTTTGCTCACGGATGGGACGACAGAAAAACGGGAGCAACTGAAGGAGCAGATCTGCAAAGATACGGAGTTTTTGGGAGTCAGCCGGGAATTCATTCCCAGACTGGCAGGCGATGGAGGCAGAGAGAGCTCAGACAAGTCAGAGCAGTTCTAGAAGGAAATTTTACCTTAAAAAACCAAAAAGAGGGTCTTGGGAGGGAAATTCCCGTCAGAGCTGGACCATCATGGAGTCTCCTCCAAAAGGAAGGGTCAGGATGTCCCACACATCCCAAAACAGAGGGAAACAACATTTCCCATTCCAGCCCCAAACGAGAGCCAAGGAAAACACAGCGGGGGCAGCCGTGCCAGCCTGACGATCTCTCTCTTCCCTCCAGCCCCGCCAGAACCCCAGGAAGATGTGCTCCCGCAGCTCCTGCCACGACTACGAGTCCTCCAGCCACGGCTCCCGCTCGTCCTGCCACAGGTCCTGGTTCTCCTGCCTCCGCTCCCGCTCCTCCTGCCACGAGCCGGAGCCCTCCTGCCGCTACGTCCAGAGGCAGCCGGTGCAGAAATGCAGCTACGTGGCACCCTGCTGTCCCCCTGTGCAGCGCTGCTGTCCCCCTGTCCCCTACTGTCCCCCTGTCCCCTGCTGTCCCCAGGTCCCCTACTGTCCCCAGGTCCCCTACTGTCCCCCTGCCCCCTGCTGTCCCCAGTACACCAAGACCGTCTGGAACCTGCCGCCGGCGTGTCCCAAGTACTGAACAGGACCCAGTCCCGGCAGCCGGAGCCCCCGGCTCCTCCCGTGGACGCTCCGACCTCGGCTCGTCTCGTCCCCGCTGAAATCCCCGCGTCTCTGCCGTGTGGGATCGTGGTGGGGATGAAATGTCCCCCTAATTAACGTTCGTGGTGTCGTTCTTGTCTCGTTATTCAGGAAATGTGCTTTCTAATTATTCCGGACGTGATTACTTAGTTGGGAATCTTTCTGTGTCTTGCAGTTCTGTTTCAGACTCGTCTGGGTGTGGGAAACAATAAATCTGATTCATGAGACCCTCGTTGCCTTTGAATTCCTTTATTCTCTTTTTCTTTGACTTTAAAAAAAATTTTGGAGAGGTTTTCAATTAAAATTTCTTTGCACTTCCGAAGTATCCCAGTATTTGGTGGCCAATAATTCCCACGTTCATTTGGGAATGAATAGGAGACACATCAGCGAAGGAAAGGGGGAGATGGTCAAAGGTTGGACTCAGATTGATCTCAGATTTTCCAACCTCTGTGGTTCCAGGAAATTAAATGGAACGGGAATAAGTAGGTCACATTGCCAATGCTCTTTCCCAATATGTAATCATTTACTCCAAGCTCTATTTCAGTCCTTGGATATAAATTTTCAAATACCTGAAACCCTCTGAGCCTCTGCAAACAGAAGGCCCAAATTACTGTGGAAGAGCTGTGAGCAGAGGACGATGAGAACTCTTTTGAGATCCCGTTTTCCTGCGCAGGCTCCGGATTTGAATGATTCAGGGATGTTTTTGGAAGGCTGTTGAGGAGGTAGAAAGGTTTTGGAGAGCATCAATGTGACGGACAAAGGGAGAGCTGTCACACAAGCTCCCACTCTGTCACCTGGGCAGCTGCTGAGGGAGCCACACCTGAGCCACCAAACATCCCTGAGGAATTCCTGCCATCCTCCCTTGCTCCACAAAACCCCCCACAAGGAACTGGCTGCCTTTAGCCTGGAGAAAAGCTGTGGGACACCCCCAGTTTGGGAGATCTTCCCTTCCCAGCCTGTGAATTGCTCTGATGGACAGCATTTTCCTGTGTTGAGGAGTTTAATTTTCTTACACTTCAAACTCTGAGTCCAACAGGGTCATAAACCCAGCTTTAGGGCCCAAACTTCCACCAGCACCGACAAAACCCAGCTCAGATTCCAGCTCCTTCTCCCTGAAGCCTTTGGTGAGGCTAGATGAAAAAAATGTGAGGAATCACCGAAGGAAAGAGAAACCAAGGAACGGGAAAATTCAATATCCTCAAACCTCGCACAGAGCTCAGCGTCAGATGCTTTTTCTCTGATCTCACACATTAAATAACCTTGGATTCACGTGGAACCACCTGATGGGATCATCCCAGCCTTCTGCCAAGTCCAGGCACACGTGAAGAACCAGGAACATTTCATTCCTTGCCGTTCCAGGGAGCCGAGGAGATCCCGCCGGATTTTCCAGCGCTGGAACTGCCACCCCCAGGAATTGCAGCTGGTAATCCCATTTCCTCTTGGCACTCGACACCACGGGAATTAAAACCCTGAGCTGTCACCTGCACCCAACGGGAGACCAACCCCAGGAGTCAGCGTTTCTGAGACCTCTCAGTGCCTGACGCAACCCCGGCTGTCCCTCGTCCCTAATTAACACCCGTCACATCAGTGTCAGGCTCCAGGAAATGGGAGAGCGCTGCCTCCCAAAATCCCTGCATTAGGGAATCACCGACGGGACGGGGCCCCAGTGCGTCAAACAGGGAACACCTAAAAAACAGGGGAAGTGCAAACATCTGCGGGATTGAACGCGGAATTAATTAAAGTGTCATCGCAAGGAGGTGCCTCACATCCGAGATATCCTCGGGAGGGTATAAAAGGTCCCTCAGCCCCGTCCGCTGCAGTCGCTCGCTGTCGCTTCCAGAAACTTCTCGCTGCAGCTGAAGAGGGTAAGACCAATTTCACCATTTCTGTTCTTGCTGTCAGAGAGGAAGCCTCCACGAGGGGGTTTTGTGGATCTTGTGGGAGCTGGGATTTAGGGAATTCCCTGCTGCTTGTGCTGAGAAGGGGTGGGGAATGGCACATGGACGGACAAGGATTCCCGGGAAAGGTGCAGCCACCAGAAGGACCCTCGTGTGACACAAACTCTGATGGAATTGGGGTTTAGGACTCCTGGGGCTCCAACTCCCTCACAGGGACCTGATTTCACACCCCAATTCCCAGAGCACGCCTGGCAGATCCAGCTGGATCGAGGGAGTGTTGGGTCTGGATCAGGCAGGTGAAAAAAGGAGAGAAACAATTAATTGGAGATCTCAAGAAAAATATTATTTAAAAGAAAAAGGGGGGGGACCAGAAGGAACTAATCAGAGCCTCCTCTCACTACATCCATCCCTTGCTCCAAACAGCTCTGCCAGAACTCCAGGAAAAATGTGCTCCCGCGGCTCCTGCCACGACTTTGACTCCTCCTGCCACGGCTCCCGCTCCTCCTGCCACGGATCCAGCTCCTGCCACTCGGGGTCCTCGTGCCACTACACCATCCAGAGGCAGCCCGTGCAGAAGTTCAGCTACGTGACACCCTGCTGCCCCCCCGTGCAGCCCTGCTACCCTCCAGTGCAGCGTTACTGCCCTCCAGTGCAGCGTTACTGCCCCCCAGTGCAGCCCTGCTGCCCCCCAGTGCAGCGTTACTGCCCCCCGGTCTGCCCCCAGGTCACCAAGAACATCTGCAAGCTGCCATCATATCCCAAATACTGAGAGCAGGATCCAGCACCGGGATGCACCGGATTTCTCCTCTCCCGAAGCTTCCAGCTCGTCCTGGTGCTCGTGGCTTGTCCAGCTTTCCAAGCAAAGCCTTCTAAAACTGCCGGGGGTGATGCAGTTTTAGGATGAAACCTCTCGTTTTAAGGAGCTCTGAGCTGTTTTATTTTCTCTCTGCCGATGCTGGGAATGGTTCCCTTCTTGCTTTGCTGCTTTGTTCTCCAGCAAGACAATAAAAACGAAATAAAAATGGTGTTTCAAGTCGACCCGACAGTCCTGGATGTTTTCTGTCACTGCTGGGTCGATGGCCAAGAGGGACATGGAGGGGCTGGAGAATGTCCAGAGCTGGGGAAGGGTCTGGAGAACTCCCGAGGGAGCTGGGAGGGCTCAGCTTGGACAAAAGGAGGATCAGGGGGGAATTTCGGGCTCTGCACAACTCCCTGACAGGAGGCTCAGGGTGGAATCAGGAGGAATTTCCTCCTGGAAAGGGTGGCCAGGCCTTGGCAGGGGCTGCCCAGGGAGGTTTGGAGTCTCCATCCCTGGACGTGTCCAAGGAATTTCTGGACATGACACTCAGTGCCCTGGGTTGGTGACAAGGTGGGGATCAGGTACAGCTTGGATTTGGTGGTCTGGGAGCTCTTTACTGTGGGACTCTGTGCTGGTCTGGTGGCACCTCTGTTTTCTTGTGGGTTTGGAACCATAATTTGATCCCTGGAGTTGGAGGAACGCCAAGGAAACACGAAATCCATGGAAAACCCCTGCAGGGCTGGGTGAACTTCTGGGGGGTAACAAATCCTCGCCCTGGGCTCAGCAGATGTCAGGCGTTCAGGTTTCCAGCCTGACCTGTGTGTTCATGTTTTCCCCTGCGTGTTTCTGCTTTCAGAGGCGCTGCTATTTTTGGAACCAAAACAAAAGCAAATCCTGCGGGGTTTGGAACCTGGAACAGCCACAATTAACCAGTTTCTGCAGTGGAGAATAAGTGAAGGTTTCCCCGGCGTGATTCACCCCTCATCACGCATCCCAGGCGTGGGAAACAGCCTGGAATGAGCCAGGTGCTGCAATAGCCAGTAAATGACCAGTTGGTCAATAAGTAACTGGAATTTGTTATTTATAGGTTATGGGGGAAATGCTCATTAGAGAGGAACGGGTTAAAAAGGAAAAGTTGCAGCCGGGACAGCGAGCAATGGATGATTCATCTGCCTGGGGGTTCCTGCCCTTGCTGAGAGGTGGCTCAGCCTCACACGAGCCTTAAAAAATAATTTTCTTACTCATTCCTGCCCTCGCTGCGGGTGGGAATTGAGTTACCGAGGCTTCATGGCCACAGCAGTGGTTTGGACTTCCAGTAAAAACTTTCACTTCGCTGTGCTGCCCCGACTTTCTCCTCTATCACTGACCAGGGCACGTTTTATTTCCTTTTCCAAACCCAGAGAAGGTCACAAAGTTGTTAAGGAGCCTCTCCCCTATGGATCCAGGCTGGGAATGTTTGGAATATTGAGCCCGTGGAGACCTCACAGCCCCTCCCAGGATCTTTGGGGAGGGAATTTTCCTCAGGACCTGCAGGGACAGTACACCAGGAAATTATTTCAGAGAAAGGAGTTTTAGGTGGGATTTAGGGAAGAAATTGCTCCCTGGGAGGCTGGGGAGGCCTTGAAGCACCACAAACATTTGGCAAGAGAAATCCTCTCTGGTCGCCTAGAGGGACATTTCTGCTCCGCTAAGGACACATTAAATAACGTAAGAGTGGATTCCACAACCGGGATAAACTGTGAGGAAACCCCCAGGGTTTGTCCATGAGGAGGAATTTCCCTCAGCCATCTCCCAGCAAGGATTTCTTCCCTGGATCTGTAATTCTCCAACCCAAACAAACTGAGCTCTGCTCCTCTGGGCATCTTCCGGATCCTGCTGACTCCTTTCACTCAAAGCAAAATATAATTGAGGAATTTTTATGGCCCTAAGTTGAGTGTTTTCCTATGTAAAATCGGTGTTGGATCTATGGATCCACCTCGCAGAGCTTTGAACACCGCTGGTGTTCACATCCAGCTCTGACAGTGGTGGTTTTTTGGCTCGCTGGATGACTCCATGCACCAAATTCCTACAAAGTCAACAAAAAACGGCCTCGTTTTGGCCAACCTCTCTCTCCTCCTCCACCTCCCTGCTCAGGACATCCCACATTTCTAAAGGTGGAGATTCCTGTCCCTTCTCTGCAGGCTTGGGAATCTCGGTTGTTGATGAGCCGTGAGTGCTGAATTTCAATCATTAATTAGGCCATAATGAGCAGCACCCGACTCAAGGTCACAAATGCAGTTGAACACAATGGGACAGGAACGGTGACCTCGGGGTGACCTTGCCTGGAGAGGTGGTGACTCCACGGTCCTTCGAGCTCTTCGAAGCAGGACCAGCTCCTCAAATTGTGACGTGGCCAAACACCAAGAGGAGAACTGAGGGGAAACAGAGGCTTTGTGTCACCAGGAGTCAAATGGAAGCTTCTGGTGACCCCAAGTGTCCTCAACACCCAGAACGGGATGAGCAAATCCAACCTAAACCTCCTCTCCTTCACCCCGGCAGAAGTCAGGGGTCTCCCTTTGGTGCTCAGCCCCGCAGCAGGAGCAGCCCTTGCCTTGGGGGTGACCTCAGACATCAAATATTTCAGCCCGTCCCTCCCGGCCCGGGGTCACTCACAGACCTGGGTCCCGTGAGCTTCCCCTGACCGGAGAGAGATCATTTTTTATAGAAGTCGTGGTTTAATTTGGGATCCTCGAGATGCTCAGGACATCACACGGAGCTTTTATGCAACATAAATATTAACATCCATCATTAATGACTGATCACAGCATGATCATTAACATCAGCGCTAATCGCTGCCAGCGGGTGACTGGGAGCTGAGCACGGGGTTTTTCCAGCATTAACATCCGTAGGTGGCTCTTCCATTACTCCAGGGCATCTTGGGATCTGAAAAGAATTGAATAGGAATTCTGCAGATCGAGTTATGCCGAGCATAAACAGGATGCAAAACTTCCAGAGCCGTTTTGCATTTTGCTTTTATTTAAATACGACAAAGAGGAATTGGAAAAAACACGGGCTCCGATTTGACCCGGACCCAACTCCAAATTTCCACAATGAATTTGCAAAGTCCCCTCATCAAAAATGTCTGATATTGGCAAGGCCTTGTGCCTGACAGAGCTCAAGGAGAGTTTGGATAACGACCTCAGGCACGGGGTGGGAATTGTTGGGGTTGTGTAGGGCCAGGAGTTGGACTGGATGATCCAACTTGGGATATTCCATGATGCCATGATTCCATTCCATGTGTTTTCCCATGCACGGATGGGATGAGGCAGTGAGGGATGAGATCTCAAGAACTTTCTGGGTTTGCCCTTCTGGTGACCCCAGAGAAGGACTTTGGGCTCCACCATTTCTGCATTCAGACACAAAGCACGGGGTCACAGAATGGCACTTCCTGGAATTCTATTTTAAAAATCATATCGAGGAGCAACTGACGTCCAGAAGCTTCTGCACGCCCCTGGAATCCACTGCACCTCGATCTTAATTAGGATTTTTATGTTAATTAATCATCTCCATGCAGCAGCCTCACCATATGCAAAGCGAGCAGACACAACCCCTTCGAGCGTCCCACAAGAATTAAGTTGACATTAAAAAATTGTAAAAAATTCACACAACAAATTGATAATAACCCAAAATTGAGGGGTTGGTCAAAAGCCACGAGGCAAAGACTAAACACATGAAGGCCCATGGGGTGAATAAGTACAGGCTTAGTGCGTAAATCACGGATTGCTGGGGGGTACCTCATGTCCGGCAGGACAATCCCGACCTCAATAAAAGGTCTCCAGGTGCCTCTGCTCCTCACACACCTTCAGCTCTCAGCAAGAACGGTGAGTGCTTCCTACCAGGGTTCTCATTTGGCTTTGGGTGAGCAATGAATGGAGGTTGTGTCTCTGTGTCTGATCTCTGCAGGGCGTTGGGCTGGATGGGCCTTTGAAGGTCTCTTCCAACCCAAACTGTTCCTTCATTCTGTGGCTTTGTGATTCCATGGTTTGCTGAATCCATGGTTTGATGAATCCATGAGTTTATGATTCCATGGGTTTAC
The DNA here is from genome assembly GCA_034509425.1 of Eopsaltria australis. Lineage (NCBI taxonomy): Eukaryota > Metazoa > Chordata > Aves > Passeriformes > Petroicidae > Eopsaltria > Eopsaltria australis. The sequence goes on from JAVTVJ010002081.1 coordinate 139,522, forward strand.
GATTCCATGGTTTTAGCGTTCTATGGTTTCGGGTTTCCATGATCTGCAGCTCTCTCTGAAATCCAGATTTTCTGAACCTGTTGATCTGTTGCCTCTTGCAAAAGGAGGGGAGAGCGCAGTGGAAAATGAGCTGCTCAGGGTGGAAATTCAGGGAGGGAATGTCCTGGATGAGCACAGGGGAGTTCAAATATCTCTGGGATGGGAACAGTTGGTTCGATTCCTTTGAGGATCTTGGGTTTCCAACTGAAGACCAAGAAATAGGAAGCGGGGTGGGATGTGGGCCTGGCCAGTGTGGAAAGATGGGTTGAACCTCAAAGTCCTTCGTGTTCCAGGTCTTCGCTCCGGCCACCCTTCGCTCCTCTCCCAACACCATGTGCTCCACTGGCTGCTGTTCCACGGGATGCTGCTCTGTCGTGAAGAGCAAGACCGTGTGTTGCAGTCCCTGCAAGACTGTGTGCTGCAGCCCATGCAAGAGCGTGTGCTGCAGCCCCTGCAAGAGCGTGTGCTGCAGCCCCTGCAAGAGCGTGTGCTGCTCCCCGTGCCAGCAGTCCTGCTGCTGCGACCCCTGCCAGAAGACCGTGTGCTGTGACCCATGCCAGAAGACCGTGTGCTGTGACCCGTGCCAGAAGCCCTGCTGTGACCCGTGCCAGAAGCCCTGCTGTGACCCGTGCCAGACTGTTTGCTGTGACCCGTGCCAGCAGTCCTGCTGCTGTGACCCCTGCCAGAAGCCCTGTTGTGACCCGTGCCAGACCGTGTGCTGTGATCCATGCCAGAAGCCCTGCTGTGATCCATGCCAGACTGCCTGTTGTGACCCATGCCAGAAGCCCTGTTGTGACCCGTGCCAGACCGTTTGCTGTGATCCATGCCAGAAGCCCTGCTGTGATCCATGCCAGACTGCCTGTTGTGACCCATGCCAGAAGCCCTGCTGTGATCCGTGTCAGACTGTTTGCTGTGATCCATGCCAGAAGCCCTGCTGTGATCCATGCCAAACCGTGTGTTGTGACCCATGCCAGAAGCCTTGCTGTGACCCATGCCAAACCGTGTGCTGTGACCCCTGCCAGAAGCCCTGCTGTGACCCGTGCCAGACTGTGTGCTGTGACCCATGCCAGAAGCCTTGTTGTGACCCATGCCAGAAGCCCTGCTGTGACCCGTGCCAGTCTGTGTGCTGTGACCCATGCCAGAAGCCCTGCTGTGACCCGTGCCAGTCTGTGTGCTGTGACCCATGCCAGAAGCCCTGCTGTGATCCATGCCAGACTGCCTGCTGTGACCCGTGCCAGTCCGTGTGCTGTGACCCGTGCCAGAAGCCCTGCTGTGACCCGTGCCAGTCTGTGTGCTGTGACCCATGCCAGTCCGTGTGCTGCGACCCGTGCCAGAAGCCCTGCTGTGACCCGTGCCAGTCTGTGTGCTGTGACCCGTGCCAGCAGGTGTGCCAGAAGTCGGTGTGCTGCGTCCCTCGGCCCTGCTGCTGCCCCTGCGGGTCCCTGTCCTGCTGCTCCTGCGTGGTGAAGAAGCCGGTGGTGGTTTGCTGCACCCCTGTGAGGAGGTACTGCACCCCCTGCATCCCCATCCAGCAGTGCTGCGCCAACCTCAAGAAGAGCTGCTGAGCTGTCCGTGGGTGGCTCTGATGGCTCCAGCCCTGGTGTGAAAGGAGAACGGGCACAAGGAGGTGAAAATCTTCTCGTTTGCCTCTGGTTCTCATCGTGATGGGGCCAATTTGTAGTGATTTGCTTCTTCTTTTCAAGCTTAAGCTGCTGCTTCTTTCTGTCCTTTGGTTATCGACCGTCTTTAGTTATTGACTGTCTTTAATTATTGACTGTCTTTAATTATTGACTGCCTTGAGTATGCCTGAATTTATCTCCCATTGTAATAGATATTAGTGGGGTGTTGATTCTCCTCTTGGTGTTTGGGGAACCTTTGGTGTCACTGTGACCGCTCTTCATTTCCTCTCTTGACTCGTAGACAATAAAATTTAGCATCGAGCAAAACACAACATTTGGTCTTTTGGTCATTCTTACCACAGCTTTGCCCTTAATTTGTCACCTTGCCCAAGATTTGTCACTTTGCCCGGAGTTTGTCCTCATTCCAGCACCATCTGTGCCTTTGGCCGAGCTCCTGGACGCGTCCCAGTGGCACAGCAGAACATTTGGGACACAAAGAGCTGTCCAGGCCATCGGCACAAATCAGGTCATGTCTGAAGCAAGCGGAGCATTCCCGATCCTCTGGAATGGGTGCCCCTGGATCCCCGGAAGCGTCCAAGGCCAGGCTGGACAGGGCTTGGAGCATCCTGGGACGGTGGGAGGTGTCTCATGGCAAGGGGTGGAACGGGAGGAGCTTTAAAGTCCTTTCCAGCCCAAACCATTCCTTGATCCCTTCTTGCCCCTCCTGATCATCAGCTTAGCTCAGATTTTACTACAAAACTAAAAGGTGAATTAATTAAAACCCAAAGGGCAAGGACTGAACGAGGCGTAACTGCACCATCTGAAAACACAGCACTCCATAAACCAGAGAATCCTGGAATATCCTGACTTGGACAGGGTCCACCAGGATCACAGAATCCAACTCCTGCCCCTCCACAGACACCCCAAAATCCCACCCTGTGCATCCCTGAGAGCATTGTCCAAATGCTCCTGGAGTTCTGGCAGCCTCAGGGAAGTGCCCATTCCCTGGGGAACCTGGTCAGTGCCCCAGCACCCTCTGGGGGAAGAATTTTCCAGAAATATCCAACCTAGACCTCCCCTGGCACAGCTCCAGCCGTTCCCTGGACCCAGTCCCCAGTCCCCAGCCCCCAGTCCCAGAGCAGAGATGGGAGCTGCCCCTCGGAAGGAAGCTGAGGACAGCTGTGAGGTGCACAGGAGCTCATCCCTGGTCACGGAAGGGATGTTCCAATATTTACCAAGAGGAATTCGCTACTCACTGGGCAGCAGGCAGCGTCTTCTTCCCGCCACCATCTTCCAAAAATAAAAGCTTTAGAAACTCCCTGAAATCGTTGAGTGATTTTTAAGGGAGCAGAGCCTTTCCCCCGCGCGTTCCTGGACTACAAGTCCTGGAATGAAACCCGGGGTTGGCATCCAACTTAAAAGCCTCATTCCTAAAATAACAAAGCCGTGAGTCAACGATACCTTCCCTCCCCGGCTGGGACTTTCTTTGCTATTAAAATGCAAGACTCAGCTCGGAATTGCAGGTCTGGAGAAAATGCCTGGAGCTCCTGGTTGATTTGCTTCCTCCAACCTTCACACGCGACATCTGCATTAAAATCATCTTCTCTACGTGTTTGACTCCTCTGAAAACACTGCTCGGGTCTTCAGGAGGGTTTTTATTTATAGTAAATCAGGCACAACGCACGGGTAGAAGGGTTTCCCATATCAGAACATTTTATGTGAGTGCTTTCTGTTAAGGGAGTCTTGTGAATATTCATTCTATCTTTGAATCACAGAATCATGGAATGGGTTGTGTTGGAAGGGACGTTAAAAACCGTCTTGTTCCAACACCCCTGCCATGAACAGGGACACCTCCAGCTAGACCAGAGCTCCATCCAACCTGGTCTAACCCTACAATGGTCTGATTAGAGATCCACAAAGGTCCCACAACTCAAACTCACGGAACCACCATGGAAGTTTCCAAAGCCATCACAGGATGGGACGTGGCCTGTGAAAGGAGCTTTGTGTAGATGTTATTTCTGACGCAAGAGCAGATTAAATGGCGTTGAACAACAGGGAAGCATCATAAATGCTGAGAGTGATTCAGCCTTGAGAAGAGATGGGTTTAAGTGGAATATTGGCAATAAATCCTACCCTGTGAGGGTAGCACAGGGTATTCCATGGGTGTCCCATCCCTGGAAGTGCCCAAGGCCAGGCTGGATGCGGCTTGGAGCAACCTGGGATAGTGGGAGGTGTCCCTGCCCATCCAGGAGGGTTGGACTGGACGATCTTTGGGGTTTCTTCCAACCCAAACCATTCCGTATTTCTATGACTACAGCACTTGGCCAACAGGACAACAATGAAACCCGATAAAAATGCCATGAATGGTTGATTCAGGGGAGATGCTTGAGGCTTTACACAAGGAGGACGTCGCTTCCTGCAGGCAGCTCTTGGTTGTTATGGAGTGACCAAAACAATGCTCCCCTGGGGACAATTCCACAAGGGACACCCAACGTCACAGGAGGTCATGGTCACATCCTGGAAAGGCAGATCCTGTCCCAGTCACCAGGGATCACCTGCCACCACATCAGCCTCACAGTCAGGGTCTCCTGAGTGTGATGGCAGCCTCTTTTTGCCATGAATTGGTGCTGCCTCAGCATCCTGGAATTCCCGTCTTTTACTGGCGGCCCCTCTCATCACGTGGAAACACCGTCAACATCTCCTAACGTGGAGTTGTCCCTGCTCTGGCCACAATTCCCCATGTGAACACTCAAACGTGATCACCACGAGTCTCCTCGGTCTCTGAAACCTTTGGGATAATCCCAGGAAATGGGATGTATGGAACCAACACAGGGAAAAACCCTCGCGTGTGCACTGCTGCTTTGAAAGCCGCTCCATTTAGACTCAACCCATCCATTCCATGGATGAAAATGAAAAAAAAAGAATCCTAATAATACAACAAAAAAAAAAAACAAACAGGGAGTGTGAGGACGCAGCACCCCGAAGGGAGGCCCAAGAGTAAGACTGAGAAAGGGAAGATTTCAGCCTAAACTTTGACCACAGGAAAAAAAAAGATTCCCATTGACCAAAAATTTCCATTGGCCCCCAAAAGTCCTGGCCAAGGGCAGAGGGGACACATGAGCAATGACAGCTCCAAGTTCCAGGCATGGTTGTCCCACTGCTTCAGCACCCGGCTCCCCCCAGGCACATTGCTCAGCGTTCCTGTGTCCCAAGGTCACTCCTCAGGGAGGGATGGGAGCACCTCAGAGCTCCTTCCCTCCCTCGGGCCCCATTAACGCAAATCCATTAGAAAATTTGCATCTGTTGTTCCTCTGGACCGAGTAATTATGGGGCCCAATTGAGGTGGTGAGCAAGCAGAAAGAGGCAGAGATTAAACACCAGCGGAAGACACGTGAGGGGATACCTGGGGTGATCCACGGACTCGGAATTGCCAAGGGATGCCTCATTTCCCGGGGAGGAGGCTCTGGAGCATATAAAAGGCTGCCTGGCCCAGGGGTCTTCATTCGCTCATCTCGACTTCTCCTCTCCTCCCTCCTCTGCTCAGCAGGGTAAGTTGGACTTTGCTGCTTGCCTTTGCTTTGGGACTCTGTTTCTGTGGGCTCCTCCAGGATTTTTTCTGGTTTGGGACTGGACGCTGCAGAAGATTTGGGATCACAGATTGGTTTTGGGGACCAGAGATTGGTTTTGGGCTGTGCCCATGTGGTTTCTCTCTGAGAGAACCAGTGCTGGACAAAACGCCCAAATCACAGGGGTCCGATGCAGGATTGTGATTCCAGGGACAGACCTGGGGTTCTGGACACCAGGCACATCCCTGACCATTTTGGGATGGATTTGGGGATTAGAATGCTTTAAGTTGGCTCAGCCTCTGGGAGATTCAAGCAGAGAAAAAGACAAACTCCCTCTTTCCCTTCCAGCTTTGCCTCCACTCCCAACACCAAGATGTCCGGATGCTGTGGCGGTGGGAATAGCTACTCTGTGTGCTGCTACAGCAGCCCCAAGACCTGCAAGAGGCCCATGTGCTGCAGCCCCATGCAGTGCTGCACCCCCTGCTGCACCCCCTGCTGCATGCCCATGCAGTCCTGCTGCATGCCCATGTCCTGCTGCTACACCATCAGCAACAACGGCGGCTGCTGCGGCGGCAGCAACGGCGGCGGCTGCTGCGGCGGCAACTGAGCTCACCCGGCTCATTCCCCCTTGGATATGGATGTGGATATGGATAACACCCCAAACCTCCTCCCCCTGTGCGTAGAGAGTGTAGGGCTCCTCTTCTTCTCCTGCCTTCCCTCGCCGTGTGTTTGTGACGTGCCCTGAAGCCGCCGCCCAGCGAGTTCCTCCCGCGAGCGCCGGTCCCTGCCCTTCGTTTTCCTCTTGGTGTGTGGGACGTTTCACTCTTTTCATCGCTGTTTTGCTTCGATCTGTTTGAAAGAAATGACCCAATAAAAGCTGTAGTTTGTGACCCTGCAACCCCCTGGTATTGACCTGTTTGTTGGCTGATGGATCCAGAGGGTTTTCCATTTCACCTTTTCCTGGCGTTTTTTTCCCAGTGTTGGGGTTCTCCTGTCTCCGAGGTGTTCGCTAGAGGAGCACCCAGAAAATCAGAGCATCCCTGATGCATCAATTCAAACTGGAGTTCTTGGCATCTCTGGGAGCGATATTTGCCCTCTCAGTATAAAATAACAGAAAAATAGGAAGAAAATAGGAGAAAAGAAGGTTGTGTGGAAACCTCAGAGCACCTTCCAGGAGCTGCAGGGGCTCCGAGGAAGCTGGAGAGGGACTTTTCCTCAAGAGCTACAGGGACAGGACGCAGGGACTGGAGTCAGGGTGACAGAGGGGGAATTTAGGTTGGATTTTGGGAAGAAATCATTCCCTGTGAGGGTAGGGAAACCCTGGCACAGGTTTTCCAGGGAATTCCTTATTACACCACCCCTGGAAGTGTCCAAGACTGAGGTGAACAGGGTTTGGAGCCACCTGGGGCAGTGGAAGGTGTCCCTGCCCATGGCAGGGGGTTGAATGAGAGGATTTTAAAGGTCCCTTCCAACCCAAACCAGTCTCTGATTCTATGAAAATAATTCATTAACTCAGGAAGGACTGGGATGTTTTCTGGAAGAGCCTGACAGAGACATTTCCCAACTAAGAAAGCTCCATGGATTGCAGCCAGCCAGAGATCAGTCTCAGGACACACAGCCAGTCCCTGCAGACACTCAGGACATGGAGGTTCTGTCTCTGCCAAACTGAGTCACCAGATACTGAGCTGGAGGTGTAAAACAACTGCTGAGAAACCTCTGCTGCCTTCAAGGGTCACTTGGGGTTGTACTAAAACATGAAAGTTCTGCACTTCTTGGTGCATTTAAGGCCCTTTTCTGACTCTGTTTCCACTCTGCTTCAGTCCCTTGTTTGTTTTATCATCCACATCCCACTGCTCAAAAATAATTTGGGTACCTTGGTTCCATCAAGAGTTGGACATGACCATCCCAGGTGGGAAATGCCCACCTCGATCTCCCTTCCCACAGCTGCAGGATCTGCCAATGGAAAATTTCCCTCGGGAAGCACAAGTGGAGTGCATCCCTTTGCTCCTGCCTCATTAATTCCTGGTTAATTAAAAAAATTGATCTGTCTGAGTGCATTTGTCTCTCCTACCAGGAAGGAAATGCCGCGCGTGTTCTGCTGCCCTTCACAGGGAATTCACAATTACCTGCGCTGCTTCTCCAGTGTTTCACTCCAGGAATTGCTCTCATGCCAGGGAAGCCTGGAAAGGAGCTGCTGGCATTTCCTGCAGGGATGAAACAGCTCTAAAGTCTCGATCTGCTCCCTCTTGTGCTGCACAGAGAGCAAACCAAGGTCCCTGTCACTGTCCCAGCTCACCTGGGCCGACCCCTGTCCCGAGCAGCCCCGGTGTCCCCGAGGATGTCGGGCAGCAGCAGGGAACTGGCCAGGCAGGATCCGCCATCCTCTCATTAGGCAGCTCTCAGGATAATGCGGCGAGGTCCTCGACTGAGAGCTGCAATTTCAGACCGTGAAAAGATTCCTCCCAAAATTCCTCCCGGGTGCTCCTGCCAGGGCTCAGCTGCCCAAGGCTCTGCCTTGCCTTGGCCGTCCTCTCTCCCTCCCTCCCAGAAAATGGTTTCACCTCAACAAAGTCCCTTCCTGAGTCCCTGCCTCCCACTCAGCTCCACCAGCCCAGCGAGGAGCAGTTTCTGTGCTGGACACTTCTCTTACACCTCAATCTTCTCTGCCTTTGGATCATTCTGGGCTCTCTCCCCTTCCAACACCATCAGAGGGCCCTGCAGCATCCCCAAACCCCTCTGTCCCTGCTGGGGGGCCAAGCAGAGGGGTCCTGCCCAGCACCAGGATTCCGGGACCCAGCTGGATTTCAGCCGGATGCCAGGAGAGGCTGCAGGAGGGAAATGTTGGTTTCCCAGTCCCAGAGCCACCATCCCTTGCTGGACAGAGCTGTCCCTTAACCCTTTAATTAAAATATTAACAAAAATATTACTATTAATAATAAAAATTAATAAATAAAATGAAAACTTCCCAAACCTGGAAGTGTCCATGGACAGGCTGGACGGAGCTCTGAGCAGCCTGGTCTCATTGGACGTGTCCCTGCCCTTGGTGGGGGAATCAGAACCGGATGATCTTTAAGATCCTTTCCAACCCAAACCATTCCAGGGTGGATTGCCCGGAGTCACGTGCGGGTGGCTGAGCCCCAGACATCCCAAACACTCCCAGCTCCCTCCTCACGTGCGTGGCCGGGAACAAACAGCCCCATTTTCCTGACATTTTCCCAATTTGCTCCGAACACCATTCCCATGAAACAACCGGCGCCACGCTGCTCTTCGGTTTTGGTTCCCACATTGATTCAGCACCAGCTGCTGCTGAGTCAGTCCCGGAACATCTCTGTCCGGCAGATACGAGGCCGCATTTTTTGGCTCCCTCGCAAGGTTGTGGGAAGGACAAATCCATCCAAATTCATGGGAGCCCTTTGATTATCTCCAGGCTAAACCATGACGAGGCAGAACGAGGGCGGTGATCACCAGTAATGAGGTAAAATGCAAATTCCAGGCGACACACATGGCTAAAAAATATGGGTTTGGATGGATAAACAGGGAAGCTGGAATGGTCAATGGCTGTCTCACTTCCAGGAGGGAGGATGGCTGCGAGTATAAAAGGGCTCCAGGCCCAGCTCGCTTCATTCGCTCGTCTTCTCCTCCCTTCACCTCTCCTCACTCTTCAGCAGGGTAAGTGAGAGCTTCTAACCCTTCCTTTGCCTCCCGAAAGGGAATTTTGGAGCAGATCCAGGTATTGCTGGGGGTCTGGGGAGGGGGTTGGACATCGGGGTTTTGTGAACTCTGCAAGAGGAGTTACAGGGATGGGCTGGAAACATTTGGGGAGGCCCTGGGAGTGTCAACGGGGCCATGCAGGGCACGGGGACGGAGAATATTCCAGAAGGGCCCGGAGTGAGGGCTCAGAGCTGGGTTGCTCTTCCTAAGACACCAAAGATGACCTGGAATGAGTTCTTGGGCACCTGCACAGCAGGAAAAACCCAGAGGAGCTGTGGCCACAATTTACAAACAGGACACTCCTGGATTTCCCCTCCTTGAACCCCAAATCTGAATTAACGAACAGAGATTTGAATTAACCCCGTGTTCCCAAACCCGCTGCTCCCCCTCACAGCCTCTCTCTGCTCCTTCCAGCTTCGCCTCCTCTCCACCACCCTCCCAAGATGCCCAACGGATGCTGCGGATGCTGCGGTGGCAATAATTACTCCGTGACCTGCTACAGCAGCCCCCGGTGCTGCAAGACCCCGATGTGCTGCAGCCCCATGCAGTACTGCAGCCCCTGCTGCATGCCCATGCAGTCCTGCTGCATGCCCACGTCCTGCTGCTACACCATCAGCAGCAACAACAACAGCTGCTGCCGCGGCTGCTGCGGCAACTGAGCCCGCTCGGCTCATCCCGGCTCAGACACGGACGCGGATGTGGCCATGGACACCACCCCAAATCTTTTCCTGCTGTGCTTGGACTCTTAGAACTTCTCTCCTCTGCTGCCTTTAGTCCCCGGGTGCTTTGCGGTGCCCCGAAGCCGCTGCCCAGCGAGGTTCTGGTGCTGCTCTTCCTTTCCCTCTTGGTGCGTGGGATGTGCCGGTGTCTCCCTTCTCCCTGCTCTTTCTTTAATCCCCAATTAGTCATGAAAGACAATAAAATTTGTGAGTTCTGATCCTGCAAACTCGTGGGTTATGTTTATTCATTTATCTTTTATCCCTTAAACAGCGGCTCCGCTGTGGGATGGGTTTAGCATTTGCCTAATTGATTAAGGTAATTAATTTTGCACGTCTGTCATTCTGCCGATGACAACGCCCCTGTGTGCCAGGTGAACTCCTTGGGCTGATGCTCACCTGGGGGAAAATGGGACTTGCGAGTGGAAGAACACCTCAGCAAGAGGAGCATCAGTTTAATCCCCTCTTTCTCCTGCTGACTTGAGATCCAGTTTGCAACCGAAGCATCTCCGTGGTCCTAAAGCCAGAGCTGAAGGGTTTTTTTTCCTAATGGGAATCTTCCCGGAGAATTTGCTGAGCTTTAAAGGAGGGTTCTTAAACTGATTGAATAGACCAGAAAGTGAGGTCTGCACAGAGGGAGGGAATCACTGGGAGATGTGGAGGCCATGGAATCACAGGATCGTTCAGGTTGGAAGGGACTTTAAATCTCATCCATTCCCAGCCCCTGCCATGGGCAGGGACACCTCCCACTAAGCCCAGCTTGCTCAGATTTAGGTCCAGCCTGAAGGATCCAGAAATGCCAAACCATTTCCTCTGGGTTCTATTAAAATGTGGGAAACTTTAAGAGACGGGATTCAGAAATTCAATATATTCACACTCGGGGATTTGTGAAATCCTCGGGAAGGGAAGTGACTCGAAAGCTGCTCTGAAAAAATTCCAAACCCGGCATAAACTGGGACCCTGACAATGAGTTCTGAACCTGAAATCCTGCTTGGCCCTAACAGATCCCGAGGTCTTTTTCATCTTTTCACACAATTCCCATGGCGTCCTGCCAGGCAATTCCACTTCTCCTGTAGCTACGGAACAAATTACAGCGGAGCCGTGTCAGGTGCCAGCGCAGCCCTGGAGCCACACCCCCGAATTCTGCGGATGCTTTTCCCGGTGATTCAAACCCAAATTCCACCGGGCAGAGCTCCGAGCATCCCTGACAGAGGCTCCGCATGGAAATGCCTTTGGAACCCCGGGGGCTCCCGGGAGAGGAATTTTCCTGGTGCTTAAAAAACGTCTGGGCCGCAGAAATGCAAACTGGAGGAGCCGCACAGAATGTGAATCAAAGCAAAAATGCCAGAAAGGTGGACAGGGTGCTCGGCAAAGCCTGGAATTGTTCCTGCGTGAGGTCATCGCTCCCCTGGTGTCCCCATTCCAGACTTTCCACACATAAAAGGCTTTTCCTCGCCTCGGCTGAGGTGCTCCGCACGTGGGAGGGAATTAATCCATTTAAATCAGGGAATGAACACCCAAACATCCCATCCCCGGCCCGCCGCGGTCCCCCGGTGTCCGTAGGGATCCCGGATTCCCATCTCCCACTCACCCACGGGAGCAACACCCGCGGCTCCTGGCGGCGCTGGGGCCACCCTGGATTCCCTCCCCTCCCTCCTGGGCCTTCCCGTGGTTTTCCCACTGCCACCCGAGTCTCCTCTCGGGCGCATCACTCAGCATCCCGGCATTCCAGGTATCCGCATCCCAGGGTCCCGTCTGACTAAGGCGAGGCAGGAGCGCATTTGAGCATGACCAGGACTAATGGGATAATGGCCAGTGCCTCTGCAGAGACACCGGGGCAAGCGCTAATTGCGGCTGATTAATCCGGCAGCGAGTGCCGGGAACAAAACACACACACACACACACACACACACTCACTCACACACTCACACACGGCAGCGGCCTCAGTGCTCAGCTATTAATTCCCAGGACGTGCCTCATTCCCGGCACAGCTCGGCCACATATAAAAGCTTTCAGCCGCAGCTCTGTCCTCAGGACTCCGACTCCCTGCTCAGCCCGTCCGTCTCCGCTCGCAGGGTGAGTTGGATTCTCTCCGATTCCTCAGTTTTTTTCTTGGAAATAGCAAAAAGAAAAAAAAAAATTGCATCGGTGGTTTGTTTTCTTTTTCTCTGTTTATGCCCAAGGGCTTGGTCACCCTCAAAGGATCTGTGAGTCATGGGAGAAGCAGCTTCCGAGGGAATTGGGGGGGCTCAGCCTGGAGAAAAGGAGACTCGGGGGGGAATTTCGGGCTCTGCACAATTCCTTGACTGGAGAGGGCAACCGGGGGAATTTGGGATGTCATCCCAGGGGACAGGGACAGGATGAGAGAAGCTGTGCCAGGGGAGGCTCAGGGTGGAATCAGGAGGAATTTCCCCATGGAAAGGGCGGTCAGGCCTTGGCAGGGGCTGCCCAGGGTGGTTTGGAGTCGCCATCCCTGGAGGTGTCCAGGGCATTCCTGGACGTGGCACTCAGCGCTCTGGGCTGGACAAAACGATGTTGATCCATCGCAGGCTGGCCTGGATGACCCTGGAATTCTTTCCCAACCTCAGTAACTCCCCGCTTCTTTGATCTCTGCCCCAGGATGCTCTACCAGAAAGGCGGCACCGACCACGACCTGTGCCAGCACTCCTCGGGCTGCGGCCACAAGGGCTGGACATGGCCCGGCTCCAGCGGGCACTGCCACGAGTCCCCCGGGATCTGCCACAACCCCGGCAGCCTCAGCCACGACATTGAGGGCTCCTGCCAGAGCCCGCCCCAGGGCTGCCAGTCCGGCGAGCTGTGCCCGCCCCCGCGGAGCTGCTGCCCAGCCCCGCAGAGCTGCAAGCCCCGGCGGCGGGTGGAGGTGAGCCCGGTGCCCCCCGTGTGCCCCCCGCCCGTGAAGATCCACCGCCGGCCGCTGGAGCAGCACCGCCCGTGCCCGCCCTGCCCGGAGCCCGACACCTGCGGGAAGCCGCGGAGGCGAGTGGAGCAGAGTCCCGAGCAGGACGAGGAGCCCCCGGTGGTCCTGCAGCCCCCCCGGCCGCTGCAGCATCGCTGTCCCTGCATCCAGCGCTGCCCCCGGCCGCTCCCCTGCTGCCCCCGGCCCGTCCAGCGCTGCTGCCCCCGGCCCGTCCAGCGCTGCTGCCCGGCCGCTGTCCCCCTGCCACCACAGCCCTGCCACCAGCAGCACAAGCAGGTCACTCTGGTGCCTCTCTGTGTGAAGAACTGAGCCCCCCCGGGGGGGCTCTGGGACCCCTCCCCAGCTCCTGGCTGGGCTGGGGGGATTCGCCCCCTGCCCAAAGGCTGCTCCCACCCCCGCTCCGGGTTCTTTGCCGCTCTTTGCACATCAAATTTGGGGTCCGCGGTCCCCCGCTCGGCCCCAGCACCGACACTTTAAATTCCCGGTGTCCTCCCCTGCCGGGCTTTGGTTTTCCCCGGGGAGCAGCAGCTGGGAGTTCCCCCTTCCGAGGGGCACTCGGAGATGGAGGAGCTGCCAGGGATTTTCCTCCTCCCGGAGTTCACTGGGCTGGGATTTCAAGGCTCTTTGAAAGCAGAACCAGGAATTTACGAGGAAAAAATGAACCACTGTGACTGCGGGAACACCAAGGACTCCTGCAATTTCATCTGCTCCCCGTGTATTCGAGAATAAAGTTGAAAAATATTCAGCAAACCCTTGGTTCCTTTATTTCTCACCCCCCACAAACATCACCAACATCACAATGAGATGTTAAAATCCATTAAAACTCTCACGAGGACATTGGTACGTTTAAATCAGAATCAGGGTTCACACGGGAGGGTTTCAGCTCTGGCTGCAGTGATTTCACCAAAAATCCTCCCCACCGTGGTTTCCCCACGGGATAGACAGATCCAGGCACCAAAATCTGCTCTGTGGCCGAGCCAGCACCTTCAGCCCGTGGATGGGAGCAGTGCACGGGGAGGGCATCCTCATTTTAATGTTAATTATGATAATGAGCGCGTGGCCCGGCGCGGGAGGTGTGGCTGTGCGTGCCAGGGATGCCTTTTCGCTCCTGCAGGAAGGCGCAGGCCGGGCTCCTTCTCCTCACTTTGCCAGAAAATCCTCCCACAAAGTGAATTAAAATAAATAATTTAATTTCTTTGTGTTGCCTCGGCATCGCCCCGGCGTGTCCTCACACAACCACCACGGAGAGATGGGAAGGAAAAATGAAAAGGAAATTCATCCTCGTTTTCTTCACCACAAAAAATTTATTTTCCTCGTGTCTAATTTTAGCCAAATAAAAAACCACTTACTTGTAAAATCCACCTCAGGAGAGCCCTTTTTTTTTATTAGGGATTTTCTTCCAAGCCTTTTCCCAGTTCCTGATGCCGTGACTCAGAGCCCACAGACCAAGGGCCAGCTCAGCCCTCACTTCCAGGTCTGATTTATCTTCCAAGCTGCTTTTCACCAGACCTCGAGTCCCAGTTACCCCCTCCCAGTTACCCCATCCCAGTTACCCCATCCCAGCCACGGGACCATTCCTCCAGGAATTCCAGCCACTCACCCCAATATTTTGGGATTTGGGATTTTCCAAGTCCATCCCATTACCCGGGGTTTTAACGCAGGCATTAAACAGCACCAACACCAGGAAAAGCCACTTTTTCACCCCCACGTGATTCATCCACCCAGTCCAAGCCTCCACCAGCTGAACCCCACGGCTGCTGTGGGGGACGGTGCCAAAAACCCCGCAGAAGTTGGGGCAGCACCATCATCACACTCATGGAATCGTGGAATGGTTTGGGTTGGGAGGGACCTCAAAGGATCATCTTGGGGTTGAGGTGAGGGGCAGGTCTGGAATGCAGAAATGGAGGAGAAACAGAATCATGGAATGGTTTGGGTTGGAAGGGACCTTCGGGATCATCTCACTCCACCTCCCACAGTCTGGGACACCTTCCAGCATCCCAGCCCTGGTCTTGGACACTTCCAGGGATGAGGCAGCCAGAAATTCCCTGGAAAACCTGTGTCAGACCCAGCCCTCTCATCACGGAAGCCAACGAGCACAATTTGCTTTTGGTGACTCTGAGCTGGCTCTTCCCATCACCTGCTCGTGCTTCACCTGGAAATGCTCCTCACGGGCGGCAGGAGGGGAGGGTCAGAGCTGCGCCATCACCGCTCCTGACTCACAGGTCACCCGTGAATCCTGGTCCCCTGCAGAGGGTGAATAAGTCCTTTATTACCTGTCTCACACGGACAAAGTGTGGCTTAAGCCGTGCCAGTCTTTTATGTGCCCCGCTGGGGACCGATGTTATAATTAAAAGATGCTTATCAGAAATCGTGAGTCAAGCAGAACATGCCAAGCACTGGGAACAGCATCCAAATGGAGGAGATGTTTTGCCAATAAATAATTTAATCCTCGTTCCTGCTGAGTGTTTCACGTGCAGGGGAACACTCGGAGCTCTATAAAAGCCCTCGGCCCCTCGGTCTCTCACATTCTGATCCCCTGGGCAGCGCCTGCCTTCGCTTGAGAACTGGTGAGATTCAGCCGGGTCCCTTCTGGGATGGGGGTCTGGATTTGGGAGGTCACACCTGGACCTTCAGACCACGCTCTTCTCCTGGGCCTGAGCCACAGGGAAAGCTCCTGAGGGACCTGGGGATGGGATTTACAGCGGTGCCACCACGTGCTGTGGTGCCTTGTGGTTGGTTTTGTTCTTGGAGGTGAAAAAATGGAAAGGGAAGGTCAGAAATAGGGTTTGGATGGAATCTGAGCAGTGCTGAGCGACCGCAGGAATTCCCTCTGGATCCAGGCTCTCAGGATAAACTCCACGGTTTCATGGGAAACCAAAAGGGATCAGAGGAGATGCTGACACCGACCCATCCCTTTTTCCAGGTTTTTCCCCACAGCCCCAACATGATTTACTCCTCCGGGAGAGAATCCTACTTCAACCTGAACTCCACCTGGTACGACCCCTCGGGCTCGTGGCTGGACACGCGGCGCACGCCCTTCCGCTACGGCTACGCCAACTGCTGCAACTCGGGCTGCGACGGCGAGGGCGTCGAGGGCATGAGGGGCCACGACTACCGGCACTACGGCTACCGGCAGCCCCGCTGCTCCGAGCGCTGCCACGGCTACTCCGGCTCCTCCTCCTCCTCATGCCACGGCTGCGTCAGGAGACCCACGTACAGCTATGGGACATCGGGGGGGTGCCAAGGCTACGGGAGGTCCGTGTGCTCCGAGAGGTGCCAGGGCTCCTCGGGGGCAGGCCAGGGCTACGGGAGGTCCGTGTGCTCCGAGAGGTGCCAGGGCTCCTCGGGTTCGTGCCACGGAGGGGGTTCCAGCTGTGTCAGGAGGCCCACGTACAGCTACGGGGGCTCGGGGGGGTGCCAGGGCTACGGGAGATCCGTGTGCTCCGAGAGGTGCCACGGGTCGGGGGCCCAGGGTGGGGAGCCGTGCTGTGGGAAGCCCGTGCAGAGCATCCCGGTGCAGGTCTGTCCCCCTCCAAAGCAGGTCTGTCCCCCTCCAAAGCAGGTCTGTCCCTGTCCCACTCCGGTACAGGTCTGTCCCCCACCAAAGCAGGTTTGTCCCCCCCCAAAGCAGGTCTGTCCCTGCCCCTGTCCCCCTCCAGTGCAGGTCTGTCCTCCCCCAAAGCAGGTCTGTCCCTGTCCCCCTCCAGTGCAGGTTTGTCCCTGTCCCTGTCCCCCTCCGGTCCAGCAGAGCTGCGTGCCCGTGACCAAGGGCATCCCCCGCCAGCAGATCTGCAAAGTGCCAGCCCGGAAGATCAAATAAAGGACGGGAGGAGTGAGGGGAAACAAAGGGAATTTGTCCCTCTTGTCCCGTGTCCCCGCCCTGCGTTGTCGCCGATCTCTGCTCTGTCCCTCTGCTTGTAACGCGCTCTGAAGCTGTGACCCGCTGTCGCTGTGGAGTTTAAAATGCTTTTCACTGATTTCGCAGCACACGTGGAGGCAATAAAAAATACTGGCTCAAATCGCCCTCGCATCCGTGTTTTTTTCCCTTTCATCCCTCTGAGCGGCTTCTGGTCCTTCTGGTGGCCAAAGCCGGGCTTGCAGCGGCCCCGTCCGCCCTCGCAAGGAGGCTCGGGTTGGTTCCACCTGGTGGCTCCTCGCTCCCACTCCAGGCGGTTTCCTGGTTGGGAAGTAACTGTTTTCATCATGGGGTGTTTATGCAAGAGGGTAATTAAGTATTAATAATGCCGTGTAAAAAAAAAAGAACACATTTCATCAGAGAGGGGAAAAGCAGAGGGTCCATTTGGGACCGTGAGGCAACGGGTACAGCAGGGCTTGCACCAGGAACCTCAAAAAAAAAGCCCTGGGAGAAAAGGCAGGAAGAGGATTTGGGAATGGCTTTGACAGGGCAAAAGGCCCCGAATTCCTGGTAGGGTCTGGCAGGGTTGGGAGAGGAATCCCCAGGAGGATTTCTGGGGCAAAGCTGGGATCTGTGAGTCCCAGCACCGCGTCCTCGGAGGCTCCTGGCACCTCACCTGACCCAGGTGAGGGCCTCTGTCACCTCCTGGCGTCAGGATGTGACACATGGCACAACCGGCCACTTCCCAGAGTTGCTGGTGGGGATTTCTCCTGCGGGATAAGGAAAAGAAGCAAAAGCAGGTGCAGGGTGGGGGTTTTAGGGGTGGACACCTGGGGGCTGCTGACACTGCCCCAAGCCTCCCTGGGCAACCTCTGCAAAGGCAATTCCTTCATAAAACCAACAAATTACCCCCAAAAAATGTCATTTTGCACTCAGGATGGATCCAGGGATGCCTCTCCCAAGGAGAAGGAGCTTTTTAGGGGATACAGAGACCAACTGTAGGGTCAGCACCGTCCTGTCCCATACGTGGGCCCCGGTGCCCCCGGGCCCCGCTCAGGTGTTTGTCTCTATCGCCGAGGCAAACGATGGAACAGGTTTATCCCCATCCAGGGAATCAGGGCTGTAATTAATCGTGAATAATGAGTTTCACAAGGATTTTCGTTCTCCCAGCGTTTGTGAAATATCCCGAGAGGTGTTCAGATTTCCTCACCCATCAATTCCAGTGATTCAGCTCCACGGGGAACCAAGGAGTCTCCTGGATTCTCTGTTTCATTTTAATTCAATCCAGGCTATTTTTAATATCACAGTGGCCTCTAGAGTCCTGCAGGAGATCAGGCCTGGAGCTCTCCACGGGCAGAAAGGCACTTCTGTCCCCAAAGTAGAGCATTGAAGGTGTGGATCCTGATGTCCTCCCGCTCCTACCAGGACATTCTCTGTGTCCTATGGGGCTTTAAATTCTTTCTTTTTGGGTTGGAAGCGTTTGAGTAAAGAAAGGACTGGCCTGAAAAATTCCAACCCATCTTTTCATGCTTCTTTGCTGGTTTTACTCAGAATTTTTGGTGTTTCTTTGATGCTACGCACTGTCCAAATAAGTTTATTTTCACTACGCTTGGCTTTTCTTGTTTTCTTTCCCTTTTATTTCTGGGTTCCCTTTACAATCCCACAATCCCACCCCACGATCCCACCTTCCCACCCTCTGTCCCTTCCCAGAGCAGGCTTTGGGCACAAGGAACAGATAAATTCTGCATTCAAAGGCGACAAAAACCCTCCTGAACCCTCCCCAGCCCCGCGCCCCGGCCGGGCCAGGTGTGGTGGGCAATTAACATTTTTATGGAGTAACAGGAGCAATGTCGGGATATCGATCAGCTCCGTGAGTCAAAACAGCGGCACAAAAACTCCCAATTAGCCGAGTGCTCGGGGTGCTGAGCAATCAGGTCCCTCCAGTGGGGCCCCATCGCGTTTCCGGAGGAGAAGCCCGGGCCGGGCTATAAAAGCCCTCGCTCCGCGTTTCTCCTCAGCATCTCGGCTCCTCAGCGTCTCCTCGCCAGCTCCTTCTGATCCAGGTGAGTCCAGATCCGTCAGACTTTCGTGCTTTTAATGCTCTCCAGCTTCCCCCCAGTCCTGAGCTCTTGGGAACTTCTCCTCCACGTCCTATCTCCATCTCAGTTCTTCTGCCAAGTGGGAAAACATAAAAATTCCTGGCTTGGGTGGCTGAGGACTCTGCAGGCCTTGCTCTGGAGTCTCTCCAGCTCTTCTCTTTTAACTTCTCTCTGATTTATAAGAGAAAGATTTGCCCAAAGGGGCCACCACAGGCAGGTGTGCAGTGACAACTCTTCCCCTCTTCAAGAACTTGGCTTAGAATCACAGAATCATGGAATCATGGAATTATGTAACCATGGAACCAACCATGGAACCGTGTAACCATGGAACCGTGTAACCATGGAACCATGGAACCATGGAATCATGAAAAGGGTCGTGTTGGGTGGGAAGGGACCTTAGAGCCAGCTCATTGCACCTCCTGCCACGAGTAAGGACGCCTCCCGCTACTGCAGGTCGCTCCAAGCCCCATCCAACCCGGCCCTGGGCACTCCCAGTGTCCCTGCTCATCGCCTCACACTCACGGATGAGTTTTCCCAGCAGGTCTCCAGCCATGTGCTCCCGCCAGGACAAGGACCAGCTCCACCAGCAGGAGTGCTCCTCCTGCCGCAGCAGCGGGTCCGGCTGCCACGGCAGCGGATCCGGATGCCGTGGAAGCAGTGGTGGATCCAGCTGCCAAGGGAGCAGCGGATCCGGCTGCCACAGGAGCAGCGGATCCAGCTGCCACGGGAGCAGCGGGTCTGGCTGCCATGGAAGCAGCGGTGGGTCCGGATGCCATGGAAGCAGTGGCGGGTCCGGATGCCACAGGAGCAGCGGGGGATCCTGTCATGGAAATCCGCGGGAGTGCCAGCACCACATCTACCAAGTGTCCTCAAACATGAAGTGATCGTCACCTGCGGGTGACCCACAGGAACGTCCTGGATCCTGTGGCGCGTTCAGAAGGCTTCGCATGTCCCCAGCGATTTCCAATGAAAATGTTTCCTTCCCCTCCCCTGGTGAGCGCTGTAACCTCCCCTGAGCTTCTCTGCTGAAATAAACTCTGTTCATGCTGGCACAGCTGTCTCTGGATCAGTCTCTCACTACATTTGAGCCACCGCAATCCAGAATTTGGGAAAGGCTTTGAGCCACCACAATCCAGAATTTGGGACAGGCTTTGAGCCACCACAATCCGGAGTTTGGGAAAGGCTTTGAGCCACCACAATCCAGAATTTGGGAAAGGCTTTGAGCCACCACAATCCAGAATTTGGGAAAGGCTTTAAGCCAAAGGGTCCCATAGACAAAGAACCCCTTTATTTTTTGGCATTTGGCCCCAAAATGCCGCCCTTGAGGGAGGCACCTCCACGTGCCGGTGGCAAACCCCCAGCCAGCCTTTCTAGAAACGCTGTGCCCAGCCCTGCCTGAGCTCTGGGTCGTGCCAGGGGCGTTGCTCGCTCGTTACACAATGAGCTGCTGAATTTCTTCTCAACTTGTAATTAAAACGAATTGGGTAATTTATTGCTCTGGTATTGCCATTCACGAAGTGGATGTTACCCTGATAAGATTGTTCTCGAGTGCGTCAGGAGGATCAGAAATTTCTGGCATTGCTGAAAAGGGTGCAGGCAGCAGCTCACTCCCTGTTTTGGGAGCAGGGATCGCTCGGGAAGGTTCCTTGGCCAAGTTTGGGATTTGCCTTGAGCCCCCCATTCCAAAACCCATTTTCAAGGCACATTGAGGTGGCCAACCATAAAATGTAGAGGTTCCCATTGTTAGCAAACTCAGAGCAATTAAAACACGAGGGACTGAACACGGGGAGATGCCAAGAGCCAAAAATTCCTTCGAGTGTTCTTTCCCAAAGGTCATTGACCACATTTCTGCCGGGGTCAGAACAAAACCCAATTAAAGAGCAGCGACCAAACCCAGGCACAAGTTGCCCTGATGCTGTTCTAGATCATGGCAGGAGTTTAGCAACACAAGAGAAGTTTCAGGTTGCTCACCTGCTTCCTTCACCTGCCCCGTCCTCCCACCTTTCCCAAAATCCTCTGAGTTTGGGTAGCAGCAAACATGGATGGGTTTTGGACGGCAGGAACCACTCAGCCTCCATCTCCCTGTGGTCACCATCAAACCTCAACCAAGGTGGACAAGGACAAATCAAAGGCAGGAGAGCTCAGGAGGAAGGGAAATATTTCCCACCCAGTTTTCCAAGCCTTTTCACTCTGACAAAACCACAGCGGTTCCCAGCTTGAAAAATCCAGATTTCAGCCTTTATTCACTTCCTGTTTAATGATTGAAATGCCTTCCATGTGCACTGACAGAAAAGGGCCAAACAATCTCTGTGGTCCTAAAGAATTCCCAACCCACGCAGCAGAAAGGTACAGGGAGTATCCCAAATTATTGCCTGTCATGAGCTCTCCGTGTGGGGCTGTGCTTCCGTCCGGATAGCACCGGGATTTGCCGGCCAATTAGGAGCTAATTGGGGATCAGGGAAAACTCAAAAAGGATGTTCCTACAGCTCTGGAGAAAGTCCCCGGGGTCTGCCAGTTCCCCAGAACGTGGCACCACCGTGTGTGGCTGAGGGCTGCCATGGGATCCCTCCTCTGCCTCCTCCTCCTCCTCCTCCTCCTCCTCCTCCTCCTCCTCCTCCTCCTCCTCCTCCTCCTCTGCCTCCTCCTCCTCCTCCTCCGCCTCCTCCGCCTCCTCCTCTGGCAGCACCAGAGCCGCTCACCTGGAACAAAACCACGGAATTGTTCCCGGGATAAGAGGCAACCACATAATTAAGCACCTCACTAATCCTGGATCGCTACCCAGGGCAGGGCTTATCCCTTCCAAAAATAAGAATTCCAGCTGTTTGTGGTCCTCCTGGCAGCAGCGGCAAACCTTGGAGTTTCTTCATCGCCCCACCGTGTTTTGAGTGTTTTTTTAAGAGGAATGAGACAACGGTGATTCCAGGCAAAGTCTGGAACTCCTGAGGTTGGAAAAGCCCTCCAAGGCCATCGAATCCAAGCTGTGCCCAATCCCCACCTTGTCACCAGCCCAGGGCACTGATTGCCATGTCCAGACCTTCCTTGGACACCCCCAGGGATGGCCACTCCAAACCTCCCTCAGCAGCCCCTGCCAAGGCCTGACCACCCTTTCGAGGAGGAAATTCCTCCTGATTCCAACCCGAGCCTCCTGTCAGGGACTTGTGCAGAGCCAGAAATTCCCCTGAGTCTCCTTTCGTCCAGGCTGAGCTCCCCCAGCTCCCTCAGGAGTTCTCCAGACCCTTCCCCAGCTCCGTTCCCTCCTCTGGACTCACTCCAGCCCCTCTGGCCAGACCAGGACTCAGCATTGGACACTCCCCTCACCAGTGCCCAGCACGGAGGGAATTCCTGCTAAAGAAGAGTTTTTTCCTTTCCCAAAGCTGTCATTGGCGCTTCCAGGCCCATCTCACTTTTCAAGGGGGTTGCAGCCCTGGAGAACCTCAGGACATTCCGGAGGGATGTTGTGATTTAGGGATGAGGCATCGTTTCCCCCCTGAACCCAAAGCACTCCCTGGGTGTGATCAACACCAAACCCGACCTGGGGAAACCGGGGCCACCCACACGACTCCCCCAGCCCAGCCCCGTGTGCAGGCAGAGCCGGCAATTAAATTTCTGTGGACAGGAAAGGCGACCTATAAGGAGAGGCAATCCCAGTGTGGATCAGGTGAGTCACCCCACGAGCCCGAGGAACGGGGAGGCAAAAAAATAAAAAAAAAAAAAGTCATCGGCGAATTAAATGAACGGGCAGAGCTGTGGGACAGGGAGGGGCTTCTCCTCCAGGTGGGGTGTGCAGAGAGGGTATAAAAGTGCTCCTGTCCCCGAAGGCCTCATTGCCTCTCATTCCTGCCTCGTCTCTTCCCTGCACGAGCAGCTCAGGTAAGAGCTGGGGGACTTCAAAACCTGCTGGGGAGGAAATAGGTTTGGACCTCTACACCTGGAACTGGGCTGGGATTTCTTCTGGGGGTGATCAGGAGCAGGGGGAGGGTGAGGAGGGAGCCCAGGAGCTCAGAGGAAGCAGAGATCGGGATTTGGAGGGAGGGCCCTGGGTGCTGGCTCAGGGTGGCTCCGCTTTGGAAAGCCAGGCACGACCTGGGTGTCCCCAACACCTCCGGTGGGACAATCCCGTGGGGGAAAAGGATCCAGAGCAAGCTTTAAAGAGAACTGTGGGATCTGACTGAGACTGGAAGAAGGAATACCTGGACTCCCCTTGACAGGAAAAGCCCCTGGCAGCTCCTGTGTCCCCACAGGTCACCCAGCACAGCACCATGTGCTCCCGCCAGGACAAGGACCAGTGCCACCGCCAGCAGCGCCAGAGCAGCGGTGGCTGTCACAGCTCGGGGGGTGGCGGCTGTCACAGCTCCGGGGGTAGCGGGGGCTGTCACAGCTCCGGGGGTGGCGGGGGCTGTCACCGCTCCGGTGGCAGCTCCGGCGGCTGTCACAGCTCCGGCGGTGGCGGCTGTCACAGCTCCGGGGGCAGCTCCGGCGGCTGCCACAGCTCCGGCGGCTCCGGCTGCCACGGGAAGCCGCAGATGCAGGGCCAGCAGCAGCAGCAGCAGCAGCAGGTGCCGCAGATGCCGCAGCAGAAGATGAAGTGACAGCGCGAGATGAAGTGACAGCGTGGCCCGCGCCTTGTCCCGGCTCCAGCAGCAAAGGCCACGCGGGGACCGCCTCCCTCCCACCTCCCCTGAGCCCCCAAACCCTGCCCGGTGCCCTCCGGAGCCTGGCAAGGGCCCGGCTGGTGCTTCCCTGGTGCCCCGGGCTGTGCCCTGGCCCCGTGAGGTGCTCAATAAAGAGTTACATTCCTTAAATCCCTCTTGTGTTGGTGTTTCCTTGAACTCCTCCTCATCTTTGTTTTCCAGAGCCTGGGAAGGGTTTTTAGGACTGGGATGTTTCCCAGAGTCCAGGGACGCAGTCTGGGAAGGGTTTTAGGGCTGGGATGTTTTCCTGCCTCTCTCAAAGGCTGGCTCAGGGCTCCTGGGTGGCACAGCCGTGCCCAGCTGCCAACCCCGCTCATCCCAAGGAAACCCTGGAAGTGGTGACTCATCCTAAATTTTGAGGCTCCTTTCCTTTGTCTCCGAGGGTTCTCCCTGTTCAAAGTTATTTCTTTCCCCTGCAACCACGAAAGAAAAGGACGGAAGCTTCTCTGCTTTCCTTTGGATGCGGTTTGAGCTTCTCACCGTGGCCTGAGCTGACGCTGAGAGGCTGCAGGAGAAACAGGAGCAGTTTGGGGACACGGGGCAGGGTTGGTGACACTCAGAGCACTCGCAGGTCCTTCCTTATGGGTGAGACCCTGCCCTGAAGAGGAGCTGGGGTGAGCTCAGCCCCGAATCCACTCCTGTCCCGGGCTGCACCCATGGGTGGGATGGTGAGGGGAGGGATTCTCCCCCTCTGCTCTCCCTGGTGAGATCCCACTGGGAATGCTGAGTCCAGAGCTGGAGTTTCCAACATAAATGGGACCTGGAATTGTTGGAGCAGGTCCAGAGGAGACACAAAGTAGATAAAAAGGACTGGAGCCCATTTTCTATGGAGCCAGGCTGGAAATGTTCAGCTTGTGAAGACCCCAGAGCCCCTCCCAGGATCCGCAGGGGCTCCAGGGAAGCTGGAGAGGGAATTTTCCTCAGGAACTGCGGGGACAGGACACAGGGAATGGGGTCAGGGTGACGGAGGGGTAGGATGGACATCGACCCGCTCCCACAAGCCGGGAAATCCCGATGGACAGCTCGGGCACCCAAAATTCGGGATGTGAGAGCGTCCTGCCCTGGGGACACTGCACCCACCGGGGGAGGTCGTTCCCGGTGTCACCGCATCCCCCTCTGCCCACGCTGGGACTTGTCCAAGGTTGGCCTCGATGACCTCAGAGGTCTTTTCCAACCTCATGGAAAATGCAGGACCCAGCGGGCCCGGGGCTGGCTCGGCACCTCCCGGGGGGGTTTTCCAAAGGCATCGGCAGCTCCCAGGAAAAGCAGGAAGGAGCTGATTTTTGGGGATGAAATCCCTTGATGTGTCTTGAAAATGATGCCGGCTTTCAGCTCCAACAGCCCAAGCCCTGCTCCTGTCGCCTCCTCCCTCCAGCAGCTCCCAGGGCATTTCCCTCTGGCAACACTTCCTTCTCCAGAGGAATTCCAGGAGGATTCTGCCCTCGTCCCGTTGTCCCCGTGACTGTGGCAACTCTTCCGCCACGTGGAGAAGAAAAATCCGCTTTTCCCTCTTTTTTACCTGGGTCATTCCTGGCTTTATCTGGTGCCAGAGCAGGGATGAGGCTCTGGGAGCAGGACAAGGGGCTATAATTAAACTCGGGCTTAATTTCACCAAGTAAAGCAGGAGCAGCCAAACCTTTGGAAAACCAGGCACTCACGGCTTTTCCCACTGGAGGCAGGCGAGGCTGGCAATTAGCAGCTGATGCGGCACAGGAAACAGATAAAAACGGAGCGATATCCATCACCAGTGAGTCAGGGAGCTGTAAACAGAGGGCGGTCGGTTGGGAATTGGGTGTTGGATTCACACATCCAATGACACGGAGCTGTCTCATTTCCGGGAAAACGAGGGACACTTCTATAAAGCTGCTCCCATCCCGGGATCCTCACTCCCTGCTCTCGCTTTCCCCTCACGCTCAGGTAACTCTGGCAGCGCAGGTGGATTTTCCTCCTTTGGGGAAGCATTTCCCAGCGGAGGGCGCGGAGCTGGGGCCGGGATCGGGATGCTCACGGGGTTTGGGATGCAGGGAGGGAGGGCAGGACCTGTCCCGTGGCTGGTGCTGGACCAGCCGATGGAATCACCGCTCGTGGGCACCGGGAACTGCTCCAGGTGCCGCCAAGGAGCTCCTGGGGTCCTGCACAGCACCGCTGAGGGGGAGTCGGGAATGGGGCAGACACAGAGACCCCGGGATTGGGGCATTGGGACCATCGGGGTGGTGGCAGTCCCTGACAGTTCCTGTGTCCCCACAGGTCACCCAGCACAGCACCATGTGCTCCCGCCAGGACAAGGACCAGTGCCACCGCCAGCAGCGCCAGAGCAGCGGCGGCTGTCACAGCTCGGGGGGTGGCGGCTGTCACAGCTCCGGGGGTAGCGGGGGCTGTCACAGCTCCGGGGGTAGCGGGGGCTGTCACAGCTCTGGTGGCAGCTCCGGCGGCTGTCACAGCTCCGGCGGTGGCGGCTGTCACAGCTCCGGGGGCAGCTCCGGCGGCTGCCACAGCTCCGGCGGCTCCGGCTGCCACGGGAAGCCGCAGATGCAGGGCCAGCAGCAGCAGCAGCAGCAGCAGGTGCCGCAGATGCCGCAGCAGAAGATGAAGTGACAGCGCGAGATGAAGTGACAGCGTGGCCCGCGCCTTGTCCCGGCTCCAGCAGCAAAGGCCACGCGGGGACCGCCTCCCTCCCACCTCCCCTGAGCCCCCAAACCCTGCCCGGTGCCCTCCGGAGCCTGGCAAGGGCCCGGCTGGTGCTTCCCTGGTGCCCCGGGCTGTGCCCTGGCCCCGTGAGGTGCTCAATAAAGAGTTACATTCCCAAAATCCCTCTTATGTTGGCGTTTCCTTGAACTCGGAATCACTCGATCGATGAGGCTGGGAAAGATCTCTGAGATCGCCGATTCCTGGCTTCTCATCCTTGTTTTCCATGCCACATCCCAAATGTGGATCCCTGTGGGATCATCCCTGGGGGATCACCAGCTCCACTCTCCTCCCTCAGCTGGAAACAGATCCCAGATGTTGCAGAAAACCCAAAAACCTCTTCCCCAGACCCCCAGGGCTTCCCAGCCCTGTCCTGACCCTTCAGAACATCCCCACCACAGCTTTGAGCCCTCTCCTGCCGCGGGAGGCCCCTAAAATCCAGGCAGGCACCAGGTTGTGGAGTTTTTATTGGGTTTTTGTGGTCTTACAACCGTTTATGTGAGAAGGAGTAAACAAGCCGGGGAATAAACGCCTTTGGGGTATTTACAGCATCTCCATGAAAACCACGGATGAGCCCCCTCAGCCAGAGCTGGAGGATTGGCTGCAGCCGAGGTGCATTTTTGGTGTGCCCACCCCCCCAAAAAACCCGTGGGAATTTCGCTGTTGGCTCCAAACGAGCTGGAGACGAGATCCCAACAACGAACCTTTAATTCCCCCCGAGGAATCGCCGCGCTGGGCTCATTATTGCCGGCCGGGCTGAGTCAGGTAATTACCCCGCTCATCCCAGCCCTATTAACCAGGCATTTTTTTCACTTTCTCCCCATTAATAACCGGGGTGAAGGGTTTGAGGTTTCAGCCGTTGCTTTTTATGAGAGAAAAAGAAGAAAATCTGTCCCCACCCACCCCTGCCAAGCCGTCAAAGCTGCGTTTTTAAAGCACCCCAAGGAAACAGCGCTGGAGCATCGGGACCGAAGGAGACCTGGGGATATTTGTGCCTCACGGAGGTAAATCGGTGGAGCTGGGCATGGTCTTCATTTCTCGCAGGCTGTGCCTGGCCTGGAGGAGCAGGGAAAGCCTGGAAGGAGATCCCACCATTGTTGGAGCATTCCAGGGGTCCTGCGGAAAGGGAGGAAAACCCACGGGGGGTTCAGCCACAGCCACCCCAAAACCCTGCGGGAGTCGAGTCTCTCCCTCCGGCCCCCTCTGCTTTGCACTGATTAGTGCCCAATAAGTGTTCAGATTTAATGAGAGCTGATTAAACACCCTCCAGAGCTCAGCTCCTGCTCCATCCCACCCTCCCCGCTGGACTGGGCTCACTGGGGTGACCACTCAGGTCACTTCAGGGTGACACCAGGCCCAGGGACTGCTCTGTCCCCACCCAAGGAGCTCTGGGTGCTCCCTGGCTGTCCCTTACCTGCTTCCTCCGTGTCCCAGGAGCAGCAGGGACACCTCAGTACACGCAGGACTTGGCAGGAGCCCTCTCCTTGTTCATGGGCTCTGTGTCGGGGTCCGAGGGCCGGGGGATGGATCTGTACTTGCTGCTCGGGGACCTCTGAGGGGACAGGAGCCCGTCAGCCCCTCCCGAGGCGGGGAAGGGCCGGGACCCCTCAGCCCGGGGAGCAGCCGGGGGTGGAGGATGCCCAAATCCCAGTGCCAGGGGTGGATCCCACCTGGATGTGCCCCTTCCACGCCCTCGGCCTCCCATTCCCGGCAGGAAAAGGGGGACAGAGGGACCGGGAGCGGCACGGGAGCTTTGCAGGAGAAACCCAGGGAAAATCAGAGTGGAGAGACCCCAGCCCAGGCGTGGCTGTTGCAGACCCCTCACCCCCCCGATCCCCGAAATGCCCCCCAAGCCCCTTTCCCACCCCCTCCAGCCCCTGCTGTCACCTTGACAGGAGCGAATTCCTGCTGGATCAGCTTCTTGAACTCGCTCCTGCTGAAGGACTCCGATTTCCTGCCCTTCCTGGCATTGCCCTGGGAGCTCTGCATCATGTCAGTGATGGCTTTGATGAGCTTGGACATGGCTCCAGTCCTGGAGAAGAGCAGAACCTGAGGCCAGGGTCAGCAGGAAAATCCCCCCATCCCATGTTCCCTTCCAACAATCCCAAACTTCTCACTCGGCCTCAGCATTCCTACATTTTATTTTACCAGAGGTAAAAAATAAACTTTCCCTTCCCAGCTTCTTTCACCTCAATTCCCTTCATTTCTCCACTTTCCCTGGTTAAATTAGAGGGAAGCTGTTCCCTGTGAGCATCCAGGCACTTGTGGGGTGAATGAATCACCTCCTGCAGGTGAGGAAAGTGTGTCCAAACCCCTGCCTGGGAGCTGCTCCCGTCCTGCTGCCTCCAGACCTGAGCCCCGCCGGGCAAAACCAGTTCCAAACCAACCCCGCGAACACAAAAGCTCATTTCCAACCCAAAAAAAAGAAACGGCGGAGGCTCACCTGCATCAGCCGGGGCTGGGATGGGACTGGTGGGAGCAGCTCGGAGCAGCTCCTGGCAGGCTCCCGGGAGTGGGAGGAGGGAGAGGATTCCTTCCGGTCAGTCCTGTTCTCTGGCTGCCTCTTCCCAGGGAGCCTCCCTCATTATCCTGCTGCTGCGAGGATGTTTACCAGCACACCTGCAGAGGTGTATGTAGGTCAGGGACAAAGGGTTCTGCACCTCCTCAGGTCCCTAAAAAAGTCAGCCAGAGGTTGCCTTCCTACGTAAAACTCTGCATTTAGCATCCCCTAAATGGGTTTTTTGCCTCTACAGCCCAAGGGGTTTGTGAGTTCCTGGGCAAAGTTTAGAAAATGTCACAGACCAGAAAAAAGCCCTCAGAAAAATGGAGTTTAATCTTATTTTTAGGCTGTCCCAAATGTCACTGAGTTGCCCCTGGGCCCAGACCGGACCCACCTTGGCCCAACTCAGGCAATGACAGCAGAACTGGGGCTTCTTTGGTGAGAAAGGACCAGGAGCCCTGAGCTGGGTGGGCAGCAGTGGCACGGTGGGGACACCCGGGGACACGCAGGTGGCCGTGGGGGTGATGATCACCCTGCCATAGGAGAGTCACTCCTTGCACATCCCGGTGGGACAGGGACAGGGTTCAGCCCTGATGGAAAATGTCAGGGCTTGGGGTCAGGAAGTGATCCTGCCCTGATGGAGCCATGGATGGGGTCAGGATGTGATCCAGCCCCGTTGGAGCCATGGATGGGGTCAGGATGTGATCCAGCCCCGTTGGAGCCATGGATGGGGTCAGGATGTGATCCTGCCCCGTTGGAGCCATGGATGGGGTCAGGCTGTGATCCAGCCCTGATGGAGCCATGGATGGGGTCAGGCTGTGATCCAGCCCTGATGGAGCCATGGATGGGGTCAGGATGTGATCCAGCCCTGATGGAGCCATGGATGGGGTCAGGATGTGATCCAGCCCTGATGGAGCCGTGGAGCCCAGCCCTGATGGAGCCATGGATGGGGTCAGGATGTGATCCAGGCTGTGATCCAGCCCTGATGGAGCAGGATGTGATCCAGCCCCGATGGAGCCATGGATGGGGTCAGGCTGTGATCCAGCCCCGATGGAGCCATGGATGGGGTCAGGCTGTGATCCAGCCCCGTTGGAGCCATGGATGGGGTCAGGATGTGATCCAGCCCTGATGGAGCCATGGATGGGGTCAGGCTGTGATCCTGCCCTGATGGAGCCATGGATGGGGTCAGGATGTGATCCTGCCCTGATTGAGCCATGGATGGGGTCAGGCTGTGATCCATCCCCAGGACTCGGGGAAAGGCTCCCAGCTCAGCCCATTTGGCTCCGTGCCCGTTCCCGGTGTGGTCCCGGCGGAGTCACCGAGCGCGGCTTTGCCCGGCCGGCCGGGGGTGTGAGGAGCCCTCCCGCTCCCCTGGGTGTGCCAGCTTTCATCAGCGCTCGGGCACCGGCCCAAGATCTCCCGATAGGGCCGGGGCCGGGGCAGATCTCGCTCGGCCTCTCCCCGGCGGCGCTGGCAGCGCGGCTGGGACAGGAGGGGCTGCAGAGCCACCCACGTCCCCCCGCTGCCACCGCCAGCGCGGCGCACGGCGTCTCCGCCGCCGAGTGCGTTGGAAATGAGATGCAGGCCACGGTCTGGAGCTAAATTTTCCTTCCCCCAGCAGGGTGAGGCAAGAGGCAGCAAGTCCCTGCAGGTCCCGGCAGCCAGCGCTGCTTTTGGGGAAGCTGCAGCAGCCCAGGGGCCGCTCTCGCTGTTTGGGGACACCTGGAGGTTTTGGGAGTGTGCCAGCCCGGGGGATTCCCTTCGGGGCTGGATTTGGGGTGGTCAGGAACAGGCACCTTTCACCCCACAGGCTTTTGGGGCACAGCCCTAGCCGATTGCTGAGTGCAAACCCCACAGAGACAGAGGTCCCTACGGTGCCTCTCCCCTCCAGAATCCCAAATTCCTGCTGCTCCAGGCATCGATGGAGACTCGGGAAAAGGGGGATTGTCCCAAGGGTTGGAGCCATCCCCTGGCCGGGTGCTGGGGGTTTGAGGTTTTGTGTTTGTGGGTGTCTCTGTGTGAACAACCCTGGGGTGGGTGCCGGACCCGGGCCCGGAGTGACCATGGGGTGACCATGGGGTGACCATGGAGTGACCACAGCCACAGGAAGCCCTGGCAGGGGTGGACAGGAGAGAAACGCACAGGAATGGCACCTGCAGCCTCCTCCCTGCGCCCCAATTAGCGCCCGCCTGCCCGGGGATGAGGGGAATTAGGGGGAAAATTGCTCTGAATCAGCCGGAGCCGGTTCCTTCCTTCCTTCCGCCGGCTGCTCCCTCCCAGCCCGCTGCCACCACGGCCCTGGCGTGTCCCCAGCAGAGCCAGCCTGGCTTCTGGCAGGGTGGCTCCTGTCCCCAGAGCTCCCCAGGACCAGCCGGTCCCACCCCGCTGTGGCTCGTCCCGATGGCAGTGCCCGGGCTGATAACGAGCACCCGCCCCGGAGTCCCCAAAAGCCACATCTTGGGGACCTTCCCTGTGTCACCCACGGGGCTGAGGGGTCCGGGGGTGGCGTGGGGGTAGCCTGGGGCACAGCTGGGGGGCACAGCTGGGTCACACCCCCTCACTGCCCAGTTATCCACAAATCCCACGACCTCTAGCCTGGCAGAGCTCCGGGAGGGGGTCAGGGTTGTGACCGGGGCCACTCCACGGATATTTTCTGGGGACAGGATGAGGACAGAGCAATTTGGGACGCCTGAAAATGGCTGGGTGGCCTCACACCGCAGCTCGGCCCAAAAATGCAGGATTTGAATCCGACACATAAATCCAAATAATCCGATTTATTTCGGCTCTGGAGGAGGTGGGGACAGGGCCAGGACGGGGCTGTGCCGGGGTCGGAGCGGTCGCAGCATCCCCAGGGAGCTCAGGGAGGACCTGGTGGCCTCTCCGAGTGTCGCATCGCGCCGGTGTCACATCCCACCAGGTGGCAGCAGGAGCCCGGGCCTCGGCTCCGAATCCCGGGATATTTTAGGCTGGAAAACTCCAGGATCATCGAGCCCGGGCTGTGACCCACCGCCAGCTGTCACCTCAGAGCGCCGAGTGACACTGCCAGCCTTTCCTTGGGCACCTCCAGGGACGGAGAATGCACCTGGGAGTGGGGAGATGTGGGGTGGAGGCTGCCTCCCTTCCTGTGCTGCCCTGGGGCAGCAAATTTGGTGTCACCTCTGTCCCCACACAGGCAGCGAGGTCGGTGTCACCGTGTCCCCAAACAGGCAGCTCAGAGCACCCCTCGAGTGCTCTTGGGGGGTGTCCAACACCTCTTTTTGGGAGCTGTGGTTGGCATGAAAGGATCCCCATGGATTTGGGGACCACTCAGGGTGAGTGTGGGGGGGTCACTCTCTGTCCCCTCCTGCCCAGCAGCCCCAGGGTGACACAACAGGAGTCCCCCAGCCCAGGTTGCAGCTCCCGTGTTGACAAATATCCTGTTACAGCAACACCCGGAGCCTCGGGCTGGTCCTGCCTCCATCCCGGGGGTGTTTTGTGCGGGGGCAGAGGGGCTGGACCCCCTCAGAGCCCCCCAAAAATCCCGATCGCAAATCCTCATCCCCAAAGCCGACGTGTCCTGGGGATGCTGAGCTGTGTCCTGGCAGGGTGGTGGCACCGAGCCTCCTCCACTCCCTGTGGGATCTGGGGGCGTCCCCTGCTCCAGAGACCCCAAAATGCTGCAGGATGGGGCTCCTGGCCCTTTTTGGGGTGCAGGACCTGCCCCCCCCGTGCAGAGCTGAGGGGTCCCTGCTCCTGCAGCAGATTTGACCTCGTGAGGAGGAATTGGACAATTTTGGGTGTCAAAATTTGCTCCAGAGGAAGCTGAAGCAACCTGGGGGTGAAGCAAACTTGTACAGGTCTTGTGTTAATTTTGGGGGGGTCTTGCTTCAGCTCTGCTGCTTTTGGGGAAGCTTCTGGAAGGTTCCTTCCCGGAGCTGGGCGATTTCAGGGCTTTGAGTCACCCTTGGGAAATCACCACCGGTCCCTTTCCTGCCCCAAAAGGGGTTTGGAAATCGGGAGCCTGGGAAGTTGCTCAGCAGCTCTGTCAAAGCAGCTGATTAATAAAAAATGAACCTTTTTTGGTGCAAATTTGGGGTGATCTGAGTAAAGAATTGGGATTGCTTCCTGTTCTTCTCCACACAGAATGCAGCTACCCAAAACTTAATGTGTCCACCCCCATCTACGGAACAAAAATGCCCTAAAAAGGGTTTTCCTCCAGAAAACTGTGCTCATCCTTCCCCATCCTTCCCCCCAGCCCCAGCTCGAGCTTAGGAGAGCTGTGGAGACTTTCCAGGTGCAATCCCAACCTCTGGAGCTCATTATGAGTCACGAGCAGCTGCTGCAGCGAATCCCAAATTCCCAGGCATCCACCCCGCCCCTGGGAATCCGCAGCCTGTCCCAAAGGTGGATTCACCCGGTTTAAGGAGAGAAAAACCCAGGAAAACTCAGAGACACAGGAGAGCTTCGGCAGCCTCGGGGCAAATCTTTATTTGGCAGCAAAACCATGGAATCCGGAGGAAGGGAAGGAGGGAGGTGGGCAGGGAAGGGCGGATCGGGGCTGGATTCGGCTCCGGAGCCTTTTCCAAGCTCAAAGATTCCTCGGAAGGGAGGGAAGCGGCGGCTGCGGCGCCTCAGTGGTGGTGCTGGTGGTGGTGGTGCTGGTGCTGCTGGTCCTCCACCTCGTGCAGGTGCTCGTGGGTGGCGCAGGTGACGCGGGTCACCAGCAGCATCATCTCCCCGAAGCTGATCTGGGCGTCCTTGTTGAGGTCCAGGTCCTTCATGATCTGGTCGATGGTGGCCTTGTTCTTCACGTGCTGCGAGGGAGGAGTGGACACGGTGAGGGGAAAATCCTCTCCTGAGCAGCTCAAAATTCCCGCTGGGTGGAAAAAACTTCCCTTTGGCTTTAGGAAAGTGAGTTCCTCTGGAAAAAATGGGCTTTGGGGGGAGTTTCTGGTGTGGGGAAAAGGAGATTTTGGGCAATTTGATCCTGATTTTTGCAGAGAAGGGGGTGAGGAGCTGCAGGTTCACCCAGAGCTCGTTCCTGGTTGGAATGGGATGGTTGGGCAGGAGAGCAGAGTGGGGAGGGGGTGAATCCAAACCCTGGGGATTGAGATCCAGCCCGGGGTGGAGGAACCCAACCCTGGTCACCCTCACCTTCAGGTAATTGGCCAGCTGCTTCTCGATCAGCAGCTTGAGCTCCTTCTTGGTCAGGGTGTCCCTGTCCCCCTCCCGCCGGGAGAACTGGTGGAAGACGTCGATGATGACGTCCATGGCCTTCTCCAGCTCCGACAGCGGCTCCTGGCTCTGCTGGGCCTGCAGGAGAAATGGTCACGCCAAAAAACGTCAGGAGAATCTGGGATAACGGGATTGGGACAGAGCCGGGTCGGGTTCAGCCGCTGCTTTTTGGGGATGGATTGGAGACGTTGGAGTTTTCTCCAAGGAAACTGAAGGACGTTGCAGCCTCTGCCCTGTGCACCTACAAATGAGAGCTGAGAGATGATTTGTCCCCAAAAAGTTTGGCACTGGTGATAAACCAACCAGAGCAGCTGGTGACACCCCAAAACCCCCTGGGGGGACACAGAGCAGGTGACAACACCCCAAAATCCCCTGTAAGGACACAAGGCAGGTGGCAACACCCCAAAACCCACTGTAGGGACACACAGCAGGTGACAACACCCCAAAATAATTCTGTAGGGACACAGAGTAGGTGACAACACCCCAAAAACCGTCCAGAGAGATTCAGAGCAGGAGATCTGACATCCAAGAGCCTCTCTGGTGGTCAGGAACCTCTTCCAGGAGAAAACCTCTCTCCTCATGGGGTGAGCCCCCTTGGAGATGGTTTTGCCCGGTGCTGAGATGAAGAGAAGCTCCCTGGGGGTCCTCACTCCTCCGATGACCTGGAAAAGAGCACGGACACCTCAAATGCCCCCCCTGGACTTGCCTTGCTCATCTTGTCACCGCAGCGAGGTCCCCCGGGGCGGGCGCGGGGCCGGTGCCACCGCGGTGGCTCTTATAGCCCGGCCATGGCCCGTTGTGAAATGTCCCCGTCCCATCCCAGTTCCAGTCTGTCCCCACGGCACCCCTGGCATTGCTCAAGGCTCCGGGGCAGTTCCCCAAAAAGGGGCTCTGTGGCTTTTCCCGCAAGGTCAAGGGTGTCACGGGCTCAGGTGGGGTGGCCCTGTCCCCTCACCTGCTGGTGGGGCTGGGATTCTCCACCAGCTCCCTTCTCTTGGGATTCTTCCACGATTTTCCCGATTTTCCTCCTTTCCAGGGCTGTTTTGTGACTCCGGGGGGTGAAAAGCACCCAGGGCACCGTTCCTGCCCTGCTCCAGCGAGCCAGCACTGCTCGTCCCCAAAATGTCCCCAAAATGTCCCCACCCCTGGTGCATCCGGGAGTCCCTCAGCTTCCCAGGATCCCCGAGGTTGGAAAAGACCTCCAAAATCACGGAAATCAACTTTTGACCCCTCACCAGACCGGAACAGCGAGTGCCACCCGGTCGTGGCAGCGCGGGCAGGGCCGTCAGTGTGACACCGGGACAGAGGTGGCACCGAGGGACCGTCCCCTGCCCGCGGCGCCCAGCTCTCCATGAAAGACGATCCGGGCGTGTCCGCAGCCGGGCAGAGCTCCAGGAGCTCCGTTCCATCTGTGCCAAGGGTGGATTCTCCCCACCCCAGGTGTGCCCGGAGCTGCAGAGCCCAGGTGTGGCTCAAAGGTGCATTATTTATTTAATTTTTCCCCGCTTTTCAGGTCCCTGTCCTCGCTCTGTGGCTTTTGGTGTTGTTGTTTCTCGGCGTGGCGAGGGCCTGGCCGCTCACAGCTGCCAAGTTTGGGAGCAAAACTGGATTTTCCAGTGTTCCCTGATTAAAATGAGCTGCCTGCTGACTCAGCACACCCGCTCGGGGGTTTGTTTAATCTCGGCTTGGTCTTGGACATGAAGTGGAGTCCAAAACAAGGTCCCAGACGGGCCTGGGGCGAGTTCAGGAGCTCCAGAGGAGCTGGCGTGGGGCTCCACCATGCAAGGAGCTGCAGCCCTGATCTTTCAGGAGGAATTTCCTCATGGAAAGGGCAGCCAGGCCAGGGAGGTCTGGAGTCGCCATCCCTGGAGGGTCCAAGGAGCGGCTGGACATTGGTCTGGGTGACCAGGTGGGGACTGGGCACAGGTTGGACTCGATCTCGAAGGTCTTACCCACCTGAAACGATCCTGGGATTCTGTGATTCCATTCCCAGTGGCCCCCAGCCCTCACTGGTTTCACAACAGGAGGGTTCTGAGGCACGGAACATCTGGAGATGTTGGGGACGTTTCACAACGGGGGTGTCCGGGACCTCCCGCGGCGTTGCAGAGTTTTGGTGCAATTTCAGGAAACCTCCTCGGGTCACTTTTATCACCCTGGAGGTGGCAGCGGGACAAGGATGGGGCGCAGGGGGTGGGACAGGGCTTTCCAAGGTGGGACAGTGGCCGGAGCCCCCAGGCTGCGAGGGGTCAGTGCCAGCACCGAGGTGCCTGGGGACAAAGGGCAGCGCTGAAGGTCACAGGGACAGGTGCTGGCACCACTTTGGTGGCTCTGCAGGTGTTCTTGGACAGGGACTTCCCTGTCCAGCTTAGCCCTGTCCCCAGGGCCCGGGATCGGGCAGGGATCCATGAACTGGAGCAGGAGCAGCCCCGGATCTGCCGGGAGGTGCCCAGGGCTGGCTGTGCCCCAGGACCTGCGGGGACATCCCGAGCTTGGGGTTGCAAAACTCTTTCAAAACGCACTTTTAGGGGCAGGAAAGCGGCTGATGGGGAGGAGAAGCAGCGGCTTTGTCCCTCCGGGGTGACCCCACAGGCAGTGTCCCCCCTCCCACCCACGGCAGGGATGAGCAGACAGCAGAGACTCGGAGAATTTCAGGTGATGCTTTATTGTCTCATGAGCGGGCAGAGAGCAGCCAGAGCCCGATTCCCAAAGCTCCCCTCTCCCAGTTTCCCGTGCCCGGGCTCAGTCCCGGTCCGGCCCGCAGCGGTCGGAGCCGTGGCTGATGCGATGGGCGTCGTCGGCCACTTTGCCCAGCACGATGGTGAACTCCTCAAAGCTCAGGTCCTTGTCCTTGTTCAGGTCGGTCTCTTGGAAGAGCTGGTTCAAGTAGCCGGGTTTGTTCCTGTCCTGAAATTTGGGATAGGGAGAGGTCACGTCCCTCCCCCGGCTCCACCCCCGTGGGTGGGAACGGAGCTGCTTGGATCCTTCCGTGCCCTGGGAAGGGTTTGGAAGCTGCGGGATGTCCTGGCCCTCCCCTGCCTTGCATTTAGCGCAGGTTAAACCCCAGAGGGGACAGGATTTTGTCCCAAACCCCTGTGGCTGCGCACGGCAGGAGGAAGAGCAGGGGTGACCCCTGGGTGTGATCAGAAACCGCGGGGCTGTTCCCCATCCCCCAGGGGCTTCCTGAGCCCCATCCCCCGGGTTTATCCTCCGGGATCATTCCCCAGGATCATCCCCTGGCATTGTCCCCCCACATCATCCCCCGGGATCATCCCCCAGGATTGTCTCCCCGGAGTTGTCTTCCCAGGTTCGTCCCTCAGGCACTCACACAGGCGCTCAGGAAGGACGGCACCTGCTCCTTCATCAACGTCTTGAAATCGTCGAAGCTCAGGAGGTCGAGGTCGCCCTGGCGGGCGCTGTGGCGGTGGAAAACATCCACGATGGTCTCCAGAGCCTTCTCCAGGGTGCAGTTCCCAGGGAATTGCTGGCTCCCGGCGTGGCTGTGGGTGCTGGAGGACATGGCTGAGCTCTGGAGGTACCTGCAGGAACTGGGGACAAACTCAAAGCTGTGAAAAGAGCTGAAAACCAGCGGGAGCTGCACCTGGAGCCTCCAGACCAGGAGCACCCTCAGCTCCTTGGAGTGGAGCAGAAACGAGGGGATTTCGGGATATTGCTGGGTCACAGCTCCGCTTTCAGCTTTGCCATGGGAGCAGCTTGTCCCGACACACCTGGGGACGTTTTTCAGGTGAGGGAAGCAGGATCAGGCACCGCCAGCGAGGGGGTTTGGGGTAAGGGCACAGAATTAATGGTGGCTTCACCAAAGATGCCACCAAAATGCCACCAATTCGTGCTCGTTTTCCAACCCAAACCAACTCCGCAAGGAGAATCCATGGCCCTGGGCTGAGGCCACATCCCAAACTGCTCCTCCCTCATCCTTTTCCCTGCAAGGACCATCGCTGTCCTACTCACCCTGATCTCCGAGGAGGCTTTGCAGGGGATGGATCCGTCGGTGTGACCCAGGAGCCTGGATCAGCCCTTTTATACCTGTCTGAGGTCCTCTTTCATCAGAGCTGGTGACACACCTGCCACAAGCATCGGCTTGAGTTCACATTTCCCGCACCTGGAAATTGCCAGGTGGGAACCCCTGAGCCCCTCCCGGCCTCATTCCTCGGCTGGCAGTTCCTGGTTGCACCCACCAGCCTTTGGAAATGTCATCCTTGTCCCCTCCATCACCTCTGGGAGGGCTCAGGGCAGGGAAAAACCCCGGCTTTGTCACACCTCGACGTCGAGGGCAAGGCCGTTCGGGCAGAAGTTGCCGAAACTTGGGGAGTTTTGCAACACGACGAAAAATTTGCACATTTTCCTTCTGGTGTAGGAGCAAATTGGACTTTTTCAAACAAAAACAGGGAGAGTTTTGTCCCCTGGATGCGTTCTCAATGGGATCTGTGTTTTCTACAATCCCAGCCGGTTGGACACCGCCCAAGACAGCGCCGTGTCCGCATTTTATAACTTGTTTTCCAGAATATTTTCCATTGTTTTCTATCTGTGCCAGACCTCTGCTCTCACTCCGAGGCTTTTCTGGAGGAAACCGGGCACAAAACCAGGAGAAAACCCAAGGTCAGGGTCTTTTCTGGCTGGTGCAGGAACTCCCAGGTGTTTTGCAATTGTCACCTCGGTGTCACTCATGTTGGGGACCAGAACGAGGAGACAAAGGGAAGATTTAAAAGCAGACAATGGGGACGAGGAAGAGGAAGGACCAGCAGAACCAGGGGTGCCCGTTCCTGTTCGAGGCTGCTGCTGCGTGGCCCCGGGGCATTGCATGGCTTTGATTCCGGTATCCCTGACTCACTTTATTGCTGCTTTTGTTTCCCGTTGCTGCTCCTTTTGGAGAGTCACCCATCCCAAATTGCATCCAGATTGAATCCAAATTGCATCCTCGTTCCCCGGCAGGCGGGGAAAGCCTCTGGTGTGCCCCACATGCAGCCACTTTCCCAGCTTCCCCAGTTTTTTCCCTAAAATCTCTGGGGGAGGCAGCTCTTGCCCAGCTCTGCAAGGGGAGTGATGGCCAAGTGACACCAGGGTGACAGGGAGTGACATTTGCCTCGGGGGACAAGGGCTGCTCCCCAAAGTCAGAGCTGTCCTGTGTCACTGAGGAGCCACCCCAAACTCTCATGTCACCAAATAATCACCCAAAATCCCATGTCACTGAGTAACCACCCAAAACCCCCCTGTGTCACCAAATAACCACCCAAAACCCCATTTGTCACCAAATAACCACCCAAAACCCCTCTGTGTTACCAAAAACCCACCCCAAACCCCCCTGTGTCACCAAATAACCACCCAAACCCCCCCCCGTGTCACCAAAAACTCACCCAAAACCCCTCTGTGTCACCAAATAATCACCCCAAACCCCCCTGGTTTCACCCAGGATGGGCTCCTGGTTTTGGCTGATGCTGGAATTGTCGGAGCCTCCTGAGCCTGGGGATTTCCCACTCAGTGTCCCCTCATCGATGGGTCCAGGAGTTCTTTTCCACTTCTGTTTCTGTCCCCAGGAGCCCATGGTGGCCTTTGGGTGTGTCGTGACCTGGGGGATTTGTCCCCAAACCAGGAAATGTTTGACTCATTCTGCAGAGCGGCCGCTCCTGAGGAGCTCTGGGGATGGAGCCCCCAGAGCCCCCGGAGCCCTCGGAGCCCCCTGGAGCCCCCAGAGCCCCCAGAGCCACTTGGCCTCGTTCTTTGCTCTGCTGGGGCTGCTGGGTCATTTTGGGGGTGACAAAAACATCTCACACATGCCTGGGAAGTGGCACCCCCGGGATGTGACACCCCTATGATGTGGTGACATCCCCATGATGTGACAGCCCCAGTTCCAGGGCTGGGTCCTTGCAGGGACTTTGGGAAGGACCCCCAGCTCTGCTTCACCGCTGCCACAGCCTGGAGCTGGTCCCAAGGCTGGGAATGCTCCTGTGCAACCTCAGCTGCCCCTGCCCAAGGCCCCCCAGACTCACAGGGTGCTGCCCCCCACCACCCACCGACCTCTGGGATGGCACTGGCGTCACCCTGGGATGTGACACCACCCTGGGATGTGACACCACCTCCTCCAGGAGCCCACTCAGCCTGTCCTAACCCCCCCCTCTGCCCAGAGCAGGGTCCCCTCATGCCACCCTCCCCTCCCAGTGCTTCCCAGTTCAATCTGCTCAGCCACAGGTTGGGTGGGCATCACCCCCTCCCCGGAGACCCCAGGACACGGAACACAGATGGGTTTGGTGCTCAGAGTAAGAGATTTTATTTCAATGCCACAAAACAGAAGCAGGTGACAAAGGTTTGGTTCCAGGCACGGGCTGAGGCTCCTGGGGGGACACGGAGTCCCAGGGCTCAGCCACCGTGGGAGCTGCTCCGGCTTCAGTGACGGTGGCTGTGGCCGTGGCCATGGCCGTGGTCGTGGCCGTGGTCGTGGCCGTGGTCGTGGCCGTGGTCACCCCCATGGCCCTCATGGGACCGGTTGTGGGCATCGATGGCCACGAGGCTCAGCGTGGTCAGGAACTCGGTGAACTTGAGGCGGCCGTCGCGGTTGGCGTCGGCTTTGGTGAAGAGCTGCTGGATGTACTTGTCCACGGTCGTGTTGGGCTGCGAGGGGACAAACGGGGTCAGCTCGGGGTCACCCAGCATGGGTAAACCCCAAAAATCCCTCCGTCCCTTTGGGAAAATCCCAACCGCCCCCATGCCCAAGGATCCTGCAGCGCTCAGCTCGTCCATCC
The DNA here is from genome assembly GCA_034509425.1 of Eopsaltria australis. Taxonomy (NCBI): domain Eukaryota; kingdom Metazoa; phylum Chordata; class Aves; order Passeriformes; family Petroicidae; genus Eopsaltria; species Eopsaltria australis. Next base: position 179,908 of record JAVTVJ010002081.1, read on the forward strand.
CTGGAAGGGTTGGGCGAGCTCTGAGCATCCCAATCCAGTGGGAGATGCCCCTGCCCAACGTCCCCGGAATGAGAGGATCTCCCAGGCCCCTTCCCACCCATCCCATCCCATCCCATCCCATCCCATCCCATCCCATCCCATCCCATCCCATCCCATCCCATTGATCCCATCCATCCCATTGATCCCATCCCATTGATCCCATCCCATCCCATCCCATCCCACCCCATCCCATTGATCCCATCCCATTGATCCCATCCATCCCATTGATCCCATCCCATTGATCCCATCCCATCCCAGGGCTCCGGGGCCTCACCGGCAGCGTGTTCCGGAGGAAAGGCTCGGCCGTCTCCTTGAGCAGCTTGGAGAACTCGTTCTTGCTCAGGTAGTCGTCGATGGGACGCTGCAGCAGCGCGTACTGGTGGTAGATGTTGACGGCGCATTCCAGCGCCAGCTCCATGTCGGTTTTCATCCTGCTGGGAAGGGACAAACAGCACAAAATGAAACGGAATCCGAGGACGGCGACCGGCCGCACACCCAGGAGCCGCCTGGAAGGAGCTGCTCACCTCGGAGGAGTTCTGGGCTCTGCAGAGGACGCGCGGGAGGAGCGGAGCAGGAGGATCCAGTGATGCTGAGCTGGGGACGGCGCCTTTTATACCCTCCCGGAGTTCCCAGCTGTGACAGCCCCAAATTCCCTTCGGGGCAATAACCCCGGGAATTGTGCAAGGCGGCGCAGCACGCCCAGGTGTGGATTTCTCATCCAGCTCCAGGAACTGTTATCGAGAGAGGGGAAGCCCCAAACTCGGCAGGCAAAACAAGGAAACAGCAGAAAATTGTGAGGAGGCGGCTGCCGGGGTCAGAGTGGGCACAGGGGCTTTTCTGGAACGTTCCCGGAGTGTCTGATGGAGATGATGGAAGAGGAGCTTGGCTGGGCGAGGGTCTCCAGTGGGATGGTGTTGGTTTCACCCAGAGGGGGACGTGGTTTGTCGCTGATGTTTTGGGTGAATTTGGCCACTGGACAGTGGCCAGGGATGGCCAGCACATTCCAGCCCTCCATGAGGACATTCCCCCTGAATCACCGCTCCAGGGAGTCACTCCTGGGCACAGATCCGGGCACGCCAGAACTCTGCCAGCTGGTCCTGGGAGGTGGCACTTCCCGGCAGCTGGAATTGCTGCCTGATGACAACCCAGGGCATTGGCAAAGGCTGCCCACTCCCAGTCCTGGGGCCCCCCAGTGTTCCCAGTACCTCCTGTGGAGTCCCCCCAGTGTTCCCATTGCCTCATGTGGAGTCCCCCCAGTGTTCCCAGTGCCTCACATGGAATCCCCCCAGTATTCCCAGTGCCCAAAACGAGCTGCAAAACCCCGCGTGTCTGGAGGGGGATCATGAGGAGCCTCCGCCCCGAGTCCACCCCACTCTGGTCATTAGGACTTTTGGGAAGTGGGAAGGACAGCAGTGGTGAAACATCTCCCCGCCAGCCTCGCAATCCCGGAGCACGAGGAACTGGTGCCAGAAAAACACAAAATTGCAAAAGAGGGAGACAAAGGGACAGGTTTTGGGATGGGGATGGGCGCGTCCTCGCCGGGAAGGGGACACGCGTGGGCTGGGCAGAGGGACACGGGTGACCTGTCAGGAACACGGGTTGGGACAGGCCTGGGGACAGGTGAGGGCGTGGCTGGGCCACGTGGGGAGGGGGACAAGGACACGAGTGTGACATGGGGACAGGAGAGGGAGTGGCTGGGCCACGTGGGGAAGGAGGGAGGGACAGGAGCTCACCTGGGCCCTCCTGCTGCCATTTGCTGCCCAAAATCTCCCAGGAACCGGGAGCTCCCTGCCTTGGGGCCTGGGGGCAGGGGCTGACCGGGGTTTGGGGTTTGGCACCTGCCCCGTGTGCGGGAGCAGCCGCGGGGCTGGGAGGGCTCCGGGTGCAGCCCCAGGGCTCGGGGAGGGGTGGGGAGGGAGGGAGGGTGGATCCCTGTGAGTGGGGATGGATTTGAGGTGGATCCCTGTGAGTGGGGATGGATTCGGGATGGATCCTCATGAGTGGGGATGGATTCCAGGTGGATCCTCATGAGTGGGGATGGATTTGGGGTGGATACCTGAGTGGAGATGGATTCCAGGTGGATCCTCATGTGTGGGGATGGATTTGGGATGGATCCCTGTGAGTGGGGATGGATTTGGGTGGATCCCTGTGAGTGGGATGGATTCGGGATGGATCCTGAGTGGGGATGGATGGTGGATCCTCATGAGTGGGGATGGATTTGGGGTGGATCCTCTGTGTGGGGATGGATTTGGGATGGATCCCTGTGAGTGGGGATGGATTTGGGGTGGATCCTGAGGTGGATCCCTGTGAGTGGGGATGGATTTGGGGTGGATCCTCATGAGTGGGGATGGATTTGGGGTGGATCCTCATGAGTGGGGATGGATTCAGGATGGATCCCTGTGAGTGGGGATGGATTCGAGGTGGATCCCTGTGAGTGGGGATGGATTCAGGGCGGATTCAGCATCATTCCAGCTTCAGAACGCCACAGGTCAGGAGTGAGAAGGGCCACGGGATGTTGGGGGGTTTCTTCTCACCTGCTCTGGGGTGCAGCCCCGTTCTCCGGGGATTCACTGAGTCTGGAGGGATGGATGAATTTTTTCCCCAAATCTTAAAATCCCAGGATCACCGAGACTGAAAAAGCTCCAGGATCACTGAGTCCAACCTGTGCCCCAGTCCTCACCTGGTCACCCAGACCAACGTCCAGGTGTTCCTTGGACACCTCCAGGGATGACAACTCCAAACCTCCCTGGGCAGCCCCTGCCAAGGCCTGCCCACCCTTTCCAGGAGGAAATTCCACCTGATTCCACCCTGAGCCTACCCCGGCACGGCCTGAGGCCGTTCCCTCTTGTCCTGTGGCATCGCCGGTGCCTCTGGGAGCATCCCCGAGCTGCGGACGAAGGCGGTGGAGGGAGTGGGCACGGCCACATCTGGGAGGGGCGTGTGGCACATCTGGAGCCCGCAGGATGACAAAGCTTTTCCTTGCCGGGGGGGAAAAGGGGACCGGGGGAGGAACGGAGCGGCGGAGCCGGGGGCGGGACGGGCTCGGCGCTCACGGGAGGCCTGGCCCGGGGCACCGGGAAGTGGCGGCTCCGCACAACCGCGCCCCGGGCAGGAACGCGGCCGAAACCCCGCGGCACCGGGGGTGCGGGGGTGGGGGGACAAGCGTCCCTCGTGACATCGCGACAGGTCCTGGCCCGCGCGGCGGCAGAGGAGGGACAGACCCCGAGCCTTGTGAGCATCGCGATTCCAGCTCAGAGCCGTGCCCCCAGCGCTGCGCCGTAAATCCCGGTGGAGATCCCGGGGATGGGAGCAGCTCCTGGGAGCGCAGGGAAGGAGCGGCCGGGCACGGCTGACTCAGCCCGACGTGGCTGCCGGGGAGCGGCTCCCGGGGGGGTTTGCGAGGCCTCGGGGAGCGCAGAATCCACCCCGGGGCAGAGGCAGACCCAGCCTGGGATCGCTCCCGGTGCGGCGCCCGCGGAGGGGGAGCGGGGGCTTCCCCCAGCGAAACACCCGGGGAGAGAGACCCCCGGGGCAAAACGCTTTGTTTGAATCAAAATTTATTGAAATGGCATCGGGAGGACAACGGGGGGGTCCCGGGGCGGCGGCAGGGCCCTGCCCTCACTTCCTGCGCGGCATCTTGTCCGGGAGGTCCTGGAAGAACTCGTTGCACATCATGGCCATGCAGGCCAGGAAGGTCACGTACTCCTGGAAATCCACCTCGCTGTCGCTGTTGCAGTCCAGGTTGCTCATGAGCTTCTGTAAACTCGCCTCGCTGGTTTGTTTCTGCCGAATAAAAAGGTGCAGGGGGGGTTAAAATCGGGGTTTGCACGTTCCCGAATCCCGGAATTCCCCGCGGGATGCGGCACTCACGCTGAAGCTGGGCAGCTCCTTCATGAGCAGATCCTTGAGCTCGGCCTTGTTGAGCTTGTACTTGTCCCCCTCCTTGCCCGAGTACTTGTGGAAGGTGGCGACCATCACGGCCAGCGCCTGCTCCAGGGGACACGCCATGGGGACAGCGGCAAGCCTGGGGACACGAGGAGGGGACAGAGGAGTTTGGCATCCCCAGGCACCCCCGTGCCGGGGGGAACAGCCCCTCCCATCCCCCGGCACATCCCGGGATGCGCCGGTCCCTCCCGGATTCCACCCGGCCGGGCTGGGAACCTCCAAAACAGGGAGGAAAACGAGGGGCTCAGCCCCCTCCTGCCCGGGCCAGGCCGGGAAGGGGCTCAGGTGCTTTTCCAGCCCTCGCAGGTGAAATCCAGAATCCCAGCTCGGCACCTGCAGCAGGACCCTGCCAGGAGACCCCGCCGCGGGATGGGGCAGCCGCGTCTGGGAAACATCTGGAGAGCATCTGGAGAGGGAACAGCGGGGGAAAACCAACTCACCGAGAGTTCAGGCGGGACAGAGGAGGACGGGCAGGGCGGAAGGGGAGCCCGAGCCAGGCCCTGGCATTTATAGCCCCGCCTGGGCCACACCCGGCCGGGGAGGCACCGCCGCTCCCGAGCCCGCCCGGACACGGCTGGAAAAGGAGAAAAGGAGGAGAAAGGAAACCCCGGGAGCTGCCCCGGCCCCCCCGGCCCGCCCGGAGCTGCCAGAGGGCCTGGTTTGGGTTAGAAGGAACGAAATGCGCCTCTGGGGCTGGCCAGGGACCACCTGGGCCAGGAGAACCCCCCGGGATCCGGGATGTCCCGGTGGGCACCGCATCCCGCCGGGCACCCGCGGTGTTCCTGGCGGCATCCCGAGGGATTCCCGGGGCCGAGCGGGGTTCGGCCGTGGGGGTGGTGTGGAGCCGGGGTTGTGCCGAGGTTTTTTTCTGTTTTGCAGTCGCCTGGCAGCGATTTCTGTTTCCTAACGGCGAGGGCGGCGCGTCCCAACGCCCCGTTGTGTAACGGAGCTATTTTGGTGGCTGCGTGGCCCGGGCACGTGTCCTGGGGCTGCGGAGAGCACCAGGAACCGGCGCTTTCCATCCCCCAGCCCTGGGGCGAGGCCTGGCAGAGCCCCCGAGTGTCCCCCAGGCCCCTCAGCTGCTGCGGGGACCGGAGTGACAAAAACGGGGGCGAAGCTCCGGCTGGGGAATGTGAAACCTCACCAAACCCCCCCGCGGCACCTCCCCAGGTCGGGGGGTTCTTTACATTTTGGCAGAAGAAACCCCCAAACCTGAGCCTCGTCACCCCATTAGCGAGTGGAAATTTGTGGGAATTACTGGGAGGGGCAGAAGCTCCCGTGGGGCGCTTTATAAAGGGTCTGAGAAGGGACAGGGAAAAGTTTGGAGTTCCTGGAAGGATCTGAGGGGGCTCGGGGAGGACCTTGGAGAGTTCAGGAAAGACCTGGAGGCCTTCGGGAGGACCTGGGGGCTTGGGGACAGGCGCTGTCGGGGTCTGCCAGCTCTGCCCTGCTTTGTGGGGATTTTTACACCCGGGATTCTTTCTCTGGAAAGCCGGAGAGCGGCTGCGGGACCTTTCCCAAACCAGCCCCGACCTGCCCGGAGCCGCCGGGGGCGGGGGAGCCCCGTGATTCCCAAATCCCAGCCCCATCCCAGGGGATGCGGGAGCCCCAAATCCCGGCCCCATCCCGGGGTGGCGTGTCCAGGGAATCGCTGCCTCTCCGTGGGGCTCCGAGGGGACTCTGGGGGGCTCGGGTGGAGTTTTGAGGTGCAGCCCCCCCAGCACGGGCTCGCCCACGTCCCGGGGAGCTGAGGGTCTGCAGGTGGGCACCGGGGACACGCTCTGGCTTTTGTGCCTTGCCCAAACTTCGTGTCCCCCCAACCCTGAGGTGTCACCCACGCCCCACGCTGGGCTCAGCAAATCCCCTCTGTTCTGACCCAAAGTGCCCTGGACCCTCCTCGAGTCAGCCCGGGCGATCGAGGGGGAAGATCCAAGAGCTGGTTTTGCTCAGACTTTTCCAAAAAAAGCCTCCCGGGGCTGAGCAGCGCCGTGGAAAATCCCACGGAGCTGGAGGAAGGTGTGAGTCACTCTGAGCCCGCTGCCTGCGGCCACAGAACCCCGGAACTCAGCCGGGATTCGGGAAAACCTGAACAGAACCCTCGGAATAGAGCTGGGATTGGGGAAAACCTGAACAGAATCCTCGGAATAGAGCTGGGATTGGGGAAAACCTGAACAGAACCCTCGGAATAGAGCTGGGATTGGGGAAAACCTGAACAGAACCCTCGGAATAGGGCTGGGATTGGGGAAAACCTGAACAGAACCCTCGGAATAGGGCTGGGATTGGGGAAAACCTGAACAGAACCCTCGGAATAGGGCTGGGATTGGGGAAAACCTGAACAGAACCCCCGGAACTCAGCCGGGAATGGGGAAAACCTGAACAGAACCCTCGGAATAGAGCTGGGATTGGGGAAAACCTGAACAGAACCCTCGGAATAGGGCTGGGATTGGGGAAAACCTGAACAGAACCCTCGGAATAGGGCTGGGATTGGGGAAAACCTGAACAGAACCCCCGGAACTCAGCCGGGAATGGGGAAAACCTGAACAGAACCCTCGGAATAGAGCTGGGATTGGGGAAAACCTGAACAGAACCCTCGGAATAGGGCTGGGATTGGGGAAAACCTGAACAGAACCCTCGGAATAGAGCTGGGATTGGGGAAAACCGGAACAGAACCCTCGGAATAGAGCTGGGATTGGGGAAAACCTGAACAGAACCCTCGGAATAGGGCTGGGATTGGGGAAAACCTGAACAGAACCCTCGGAATAGAGCTGGGATTGGGGAAAACCTGAACAGAACCCTCGGAATAGAGCTGGGATTGGGGAAAACCGGAACAGAACCCCCAGAACACAGCCAGGATCGGGGAAAAGCTTTTATTGAAAGCCGCTCAGGGCCGGGATGGGCGCGGGGAGGGGTCACTTCCTGCGGTGCTGCTTGCTGGGGTCGTCCTTGAAGAACTCGTTGAAGCCCATGGTGATGCAGGCCAGGAAACAAACGTACTCCTTGAAATCCACCTCGCAGTCCTTGTTGTGGTCCAGGTCGTTCATGAGCCGCTTGAACTCGGCCTCGTCCATTTGTTTCTGCAAAAGGAGAGGGTTTGGGGTGAGGGGCTGCCCCAGCCCTCCCCATTTCCCTCCTCTGCCTCAAGGAGGGTTTTTCCCTTTTTGGGAGCTGCGGGTGGGTGACCTGGGCAGAGCCCAAAATTACCAAAAGTGCCTCCCGGATGTGGAAAAATTTGGCTAAAAAAATTGCACCTCCCCAGTTGAAACCACAGGCCAAGAAAGAGAAGTGGGGGTTAAAAAAAAAAAAAAAGAAAAAAATGGATATCGGAACGTGATTTCCTTTGCCAAACAAAATATATCTGTGGGTATATATATATACAAAAAAAAAAAAAGCCGATTTTTCTTTCGAGCTGCGCCTGCTCTGGCTCAGCCCCTCGAGGCCTCGTCCCTCCTGTTCCCCAGGGCTTTCCCCGGAGCACGAGGTCCCTGTGGGACGAATCCATCGGGTTCCACTTGGGGAATTTCAGAGACCCCCGTGGCCCGGGAGGAAAACCCGGGGCTGTTTCTCTCCAGCCCCTCCAGCCCCACCCGAGGGATGCCCGGGGTTGTCACTCACGCTCCCGAAGATGGGCAGCTCCTTGTTCAGCAGCTCCTTGAGCTCCGCCTTGCTCAGCTTGAACTTGTCGCCCTCCTTGCCCGAGTACTTGTGGAAGGTGGTGACCATCACGGCCATCGCCTGCTCCAGGGGACACGCCATCGCCAGCCTGGGGGACAGAGCACGGGCTGCGATCGGGATTTGGGGAGGTTTTTGGGGTGCAGCGGCTGCTGGAGCAGCTGCGGGAGGTTTTGGGGAGCAGGGACTCACCGGGTCAGCGCAGGTCAGCAGCCCCAGGACTCGGGAGTGCGGCAGCCGGGGCACGGCGGGCATTTATAGCCCGGCGGGGGTGGCGCTGCCCCCCGGCAGCCCCGGGCCCCCAGGCTTTCCCAGCAGCTCCTCGCACGCGGTTTCGCCCGCGCCTCATTTTTGCCTAACGAGCTGTGTGATCCCATCAGCGGGAGGTGCGGGGTGCCGGGCTCCCCTCGGGGCGCTGGGATGGTCCCCTGGGTCACCAGGCCCCCCAAAACCGTCACTGCGCCGTCCCAGGTCTGCTGAGACCCCCAGAACTGGAGGTCCTTAGCTCCCCCATCCCGGTGACCCCAAAGCAGGTGAATATTTGGGGCCGGGGAGGTGACACCAGGTTAATTTGAGCCACGGGACTCGATGTCTGTGAGTTTTAGGACAGCTCAGCAGGATCGTGTCCCCCTGCCAGTCCAGCACGCTGTCCTTGTCCCCCAGGTCCTGCAGCAGCCCCCGGGAGCTGAGCTGAGCCCGTTTCTCTTGGCACAGAGTGACAGCGGGGACAGAGGGTGGCACTCGCTGGCCATGGCACAGGTGGGCACCAGCCGGGACAGGGGGGTTCGGGCGGTGTCACGGGGAAGGGAACACCCAAAATTCTCTGGGATCTTACAGTTGGACACACGGGGGGTCCTGTTTGAGGGACAAGGGGGACCTTCCCTGCACCCCACATCTCCTCCAGGCCCGGGAAGGGACACGAGGGGGGGCAACACCCGGAATTGTTTCCCTTTGCTGCATCTAAAAACAGGATGCTGGGGGTTGGCTGCCCCCACCCTGAGGGTCCCGCCTGGAGAGACCCCGAGGATCGAGCCCGGGTCTCCGGGATCCCGGGGCAGCCGCCGGGAGCGGCGCCCGGCCCAGCCCCGCTCGCCCCGCACCCCGCGGGCTCAGCCCCGCCCGGGCCTCGCCCCACGGGGATTCCTCGGCCGTGACTCAGCCCGGCCCCGCCCGCTCCCACGGGGACACCCCGGCTCGCCCGGGACCCCGGGGCTGGTTTAGGGGGGCTGAGCGAGCAGGGGGACGGGCAGGACCCCGCGATGCTCCCGCAGGAGGAGTCGGAGCCGGGGGGGCTGCGCGGGGGTCCCGGTTCCACGGTGCCGCCACCCCCGGGGCTCGGCGCGGGGGTCACTGGGGGCCCTCGCCGTGCTCGCAGATCCACGACCCGGTGGAAAATCCCCAGGAAGAGCCAGAGCTGCCGGCCCGGGCGTCCTGCCAGCTCCGTGGGCGCCGCAGAGCGCCGGGAGCCCGGTCCTGCCCAGCGCGGGGGTCCCCGGGGGTCCCGCGGAGCTTTGGCGATGTGCCGGGATGCAGGACAGGAATTGGGGTCGGGGCAGCCGTGGATGTGGGGCTGCTGTCCCCCCCTGCCCGGGAGCCCCGTGGGGACACGGAAGGGCCTCTCGTGACAAATGTGACAGCGGTCGCCGCCCCGTGCCCCGGGCAGGGCGTGGTGGCTGCGGAGAGGCCGCGGTGTCTGCTGACACCCCGTGGTGGCTCCGGGCCGGCCGGGACTGGCCTTGTCACCAACCCAGGCGAGGCGTGGCCGTGCGGGAGAGGGCGGGGACAGGGCGGACCCCCTCCCGCAGCCCCCCCGCCCCTCGGCGCACCGGGAAGGCAAAGCCCGAGCGTCACCCGCTGCTCCTCCGAATTTTATTGCTGCAATAAATAACCACGGTGGGGTCACCCGGCCGGGACCGCGCCGCTCGCCGAGCCCCGGCCGCGGGCAGGGCTGAGCCGTCACCAGCTCGGGCAGGGGGAAAAGCACCCTTTGACCAAGGAGACCCCCCCCCACTTTGGGGGGGAGCCCCGAGGGGAGAGGCGGTGCTGCTCATGATGGAATTTCTACCAGCGGAGGGCTGAGAATTCCCATCCCAGAGGAGGGGGAGCCTCTCCCTTTGCTCCTCGTGGAAGAGGAGGAGCCCCCCGAGGCTGCGATTTCGCACCCCAAACCCCACCCACAGGGGCTGCCCGCCCCAACCCCATCGTGCTCGGCAGAGCCGGGGGGTCCCGGGGGCTCGGGGAGGGCACAAAGCGGGGAACGTGGAGGAGCGGGGCGGGTCCGGGAGGGTCCAGCGGCGGCTACTTGGTGTGTTTGACACTCTGCTCCTGCTGGCGGATGATCTGCGCGATGGGGCTGGCGATGCCGCCTATCAAGGTCCAGTACTCCTCGAAGCTGATGCGCCCGTCCTTGTTCTCATCCAGGTCGCAGATGAGCTTGTCGGCCGCGCGGCGGTTCCCGGTGTCCTGCGGGGAGAGCGGAGCCGCTCAGGCCGGGCTCGGGGCGGGCTCAGCCCGCGGCCGGCGAGGAGAGGGAGACCCCGGCCCCGCAGCCCCGCAGCCCCCGGGCTCACCGTCAGCATGTGGTTGAGCTCGCGGCTCAGCATCTTCCGAAAATCCTTCTTGCTGATGCGCCGCGGGTTCTTGCAGCAGCAGCAGCGGCTCGAGTACTTGTCAAAGTTGTTCACCAGCACCTGCACGGCCCATTCCAGCTCCGTGCACTGGGCCATCGATGCCTGCGGGGACGGGAGTCAGCTGCGACCCTCCCTGGAGCTCGGGGGTCTCCACCCCAAACCCCCGGCAGGCAAAAACCATCCCCGCGGAAAGGCGAACACCTCGTGGGCGTGGGGGGCTCTCATCTCCCCGCATCGCCGCTTCTACAGAATCACCCCTAAAACCCTCGCTGCCACCTGCGCCAGCCCTGGAACTCCTCGGTGCCACCTGCGCCCGCCCCGCCCGCCCCCCCGGGGCCGCCACCCCCGCGCGTGGGCCGGGGTGGCAATTATGGCACCGGGGCCGCGGGGCTGAGCAGCGCCAGGGCCGCGGCCGCCCGTTCCCAGGGCTCATTAGCGAGGAATGGGGCTGGGAGCCGAGCGGCGGCACAGGGGCAGGAATTACCAGCCAACCCTCCTGTTGCTTCACGGCTCCGGGAACACCCCGGCGGGGCAGGTCCCGGCCTGCCGAGCCCCCCCGAGCCCGGCCCAGGGCGTCCCCGCAGCCCAGGGTCCCCTCCTGCCTGCTCCGTGCCCCGGCTGTCCGTCCTGTCCCCACCAGGAAGCTCCTTCCTATGGATGGGCCCGACAGGATGGTCCCCGTCACATCCCAGCGACGAGGGGACGGAAACTGCGTCACCTTGGCCGGACTTTGCTCTTTCCTGCCCCGTCGGTGGCCGGGACTGGGGGGAGCTGGGGTCATTTGGTCCCTTTAGTTCCAGACTGGTTTAATCCAGCCCAGGGGACAACAGCGACCACCACAGCAGTGGCCACATGGACCTTGGAGGATGCACGGAGCGCAGAGGGGTGGCCCAGCACTGTCCCCGCTCTGGGGACATCAGCACAGGGTGTCCCCAGCCCGGCTGCTCTCTCTGGGAGCAGGCAGGACCTGCCCCGTGCCAGAACTTGGCTCCCGTCCGCTCTCCTCGCCCTGATCCTCCCCAGTCCAGCCCCAGGCCGAGGATGTCGCAGGTTGGGGAGGTGACACCACGCTCAGCCCCAGGCTGGCCACGCTCTCTCCTTGTCCCCACGTGCCTCAGCGTGGCTCCGTGTCCCTCCCAAGCCATTCCTGTCCCTGTGGCGCCATGGCCCGGGGTCACTCCGTCATCCCGGGGCTGGGGACTGTCCCCAGCTCGGAGGAGTCTGGCACCAGGGTAACTTCGGAGCTGAGCCCGCTCTGGAGGGGCCGTGGGATCTCACGGGGATTCCAGCTCCGGCCCATTCCCAGCCCAGCCCATGAACCGAAGGAATTCGGCAGCATCGGGACAGAAGCACCCTCGGCACCCCCCGAACCCGCCCCGGTCCCCACGTCGGTGTCACCCGTCCCCTGCCAGCAGAGCCCAGCCCATCCTTGGGGCAGCGCGGCTGCTGCTCCGCCGCTGACTCACGGCACAGCCCCGGGGCCAGCCCGGGGCACGGCGACACTCGCCGGGGTGGCACACGGGGACACGCTGGGACAAGGGGACACTGGCGCTGGGGTGACACACAGACCCAGCCGGGTGGGGTAGGCAGGACGGGGCTCTCCAGGAACTCCACTCCCACCACCGCGGTCCCACCGCTTCTTTCCCCTCTCGCTCTCCTTCCTCGCCTGGTCACCGGTCCCCAGAGCGGGGACACACAGCCGGACCCGGCCCGAGCACTCCCTGCCCACCGCCCCGGCATCCCCGCTGCCAAATCCCCCTTTTCCAGAGCCAGACCCCGCTGGCAGCCCCAAGCCGAGCTCTCCAGAGGCAGGGAAGGTCCGTGGATGCTGCCGATCCCGTTCCGGACCCCCCGCCCCAGCCCGGTTCCTCCCGGTGGTCCCGGCAGGTCCCTGCAGCCCAGCCCCGCTCACGGAGCCGCCGAAGGATTCCAGGAATTTCCACCTCCCGACCTGCAGCGGCACATCCCAGGGCTGTTCCCAGTTAAACATCCAGCCCGAGGGTCCCGAGGCCGGGTTCCCCATCCCTCGGGAACGGGAATTCCCGGGGAGCCCCACCTGCATCCTGCCGGGGGTCCCGCTGGGTCCGTCTGTCGCCGCTGTGACCTGGCGGGCGGTGGGAGCCGATGTCGCCGCTCTCTCCTTACCTTGCACCCATCCCGCCGGCCCAGCCGGGTTTTTAAGGAGGCTCCCACCCCTCCCTGACGTTCCCAGGGCGTTCCCAGACTGGGGCTTACCTGGGAAATGGCTCCCCGGGATTGCAACACCGGGACGGGTCGGAGCGAGCAGGGACCCGCAGCGGCCCCGGCTCCTTCCCGGGAGCTGCTGGGGCCCTTCGAGGTTTGGGGGGGACGGGACGTGTTTGGGGAAGATCCCAAAAGGCCCCAGGGGTGCACGGGGGCTCCCAGCAGAGGGGAACAGGCACAGAATTCCCGCCTGATCCCAGGGTCTGCAAATCCACCCATCCACGCAGCAGCAAGAGCCCGACTTCTCCATCCCACAGCTCATCCAACCCTCCCCAGCACCGGGGTCAAATGAAATCTTTATTCGAGCCAAAACACCTTGTTCGGGTGGGTGGAAGGGGCTGACACAGGTTTGGGGCCCGGGAAGCTCCGAGCGGGGCCGTGTCCAGCACTTGGACACCTCTGGGATGCACTGGGATGGACGAGGCTCTTCCCGGCTTGGAGCTGGGCTTGTAAAGTCCCATCCATAATTAATTGTCCCGGCAAATTGTAGGCCTGGTGTCTCCCAGAGCGATGCGATGCCGAGATCAGATCCCGGCCTTATCGGGAAGGGCACATCTCGGGATGCAAAGTAGGAGGTGATTTATTACAGGCAGGAGCCACCTGCTCCCAGCACCCCCGGGACTCCCGTCCCGGAAAAAACGTGTCAGCTCTGCCCTGGCCTCTTCCTAATCTCGGTCGGGAGGAAGCAAACCTGTTCTGGGCCGAGATGCTCCGGAGTCGTGGCGTTGATGCAACATCCCGGCAGGGTGGGAATCCCTCCCGGACCCTGCAGGCAAACAGCTCACGCCTGAATCACGGCCTTTCATCGCTCTGCTCCCCTGGCAGATGTCACAACCACATCCAGGCCCTTATTTTTACAAGGCATCCAGGGCGTGTGCGTGTGCTCGGAGCAGCCACCAACCCTCCCAGCCCATCCCAGCGCCATTCCCAGCCCTCTGGACCACGGGCAGCTCGGGGTCCCCCTGGTCCAGCTCCCCCAGTGAAGGGTTGGGAGGTGTTTGGTGTCTCCACGCCACGGGAGCCTTTCCAGAGGGGCCAAGCGCTGGATTTGGGGTCTCTGGTGACCCCCAGGATGGGTATCCCGGTGTTGTGTCCTCGCCGAGGGGCACCGGCTGTCCCAGCACGGCCTGAGCTGTTCCTATCACCTCCAGAACATTCCAGATCCACCAGAGACTCATCCAGGGTGGCTCACACCGCAGGAATTGTCCTCCCGACACCTCAGCGTCACACCAGGAACAGGAACGGGAGCCAGGAGTCCCCATCCCAGGGCACATTCCCAGCCTGGCGCAGGGGAGAGGATTTGGGGAGCCCCGGCTCCCCTTTCCCCCCCATCACCCCGACCTGACACATTTCCTGTCTCCAATTAAATGCACGCCACACCTTTCTGCTTAATTTCCATGTATTTATTTCCCGGGAAGGAACAATAAATAGTCATTCCCGTTGTGAAATCCAGCCCAGGGTGAGAGCAGACAGAGGGTGGCTGTGGCCGAGCCGCGGTGCCGGAGCTGCCACCAGCCCTGCAGGACCTGTCCCCTGCCCAGCCCCGGCTCTTATCACCTTTCCCAGGCTTTGGATCACTCTGGGTTTGGTTTTTTTTTCCCCTCACAGAGTGACCGAGGAGTTGCTGAGGCGCCCACGCCCTCTCCCTTTTTGGGACACTCCTTTTTAGGGTCCCCACTGTGTTTCCAGGGTTCCCACAGGCTCCTCCAGGACATGGAGCTCGGTGGGAATGGCCTGGATGGTGAAGGAAAAGTGGGAAAACCGGGTTCTCCAGCACATTTCTTCACTCTCCGTGCGCTCAGCGCAGCAGCCAATTGTGAGCTGCAGCTTTGTGACATTCACTGTTTCCCAATTTGCTGTAATTGCACCCAAATCCCACGAGCTGGGATCTCGCTCCCGGCCTCGCAGCCCTTGGGTCTTTCCAAACCCAGGATTTCGGGGTCTCCCCTGAGCTCCCTCCAGCCCAGGAGCCACATTCCCAAAGCCCTGGCTCTGCTTGTGGGGTCCCCACAACGGGGACCACCGGGCACCCAGGAATTGGGGATGTGGAGAGCCCTGGGATGCCCAGAGGGGTCACGCACACCCAGAGCATCCCCTGCACACCCAGAGCATCCCTTGCACACCCAGAGCATCCCCTGCACGCCCAGAGCATCCTTTGCACTCTCACAGCATCCCCTGCACACCCAGAGCATCCTTTGCACTCTCACAGCATCCCCTGCACACCCAGAGCATCCCCTGCACGCCCAGAGCATCCTTTGCACTCTCACAGCATCCCCTGCACACTCACAGCATCCCCTGCACACCCAGAGCATCCCCTGCACACCCAGAGCATCCCCCGCACACCCAGAGCATCCCCTGCACACTCACAGTGTCCTTTGCACACTCACAGCATCCCCTGCACACTCACAGTGTCCTTTGCACACTCACAGCATCCCCTGCACTTTCACAGCATCCTCTGCACACCCACAGCATCCCCTGCACACCCAGAGCATCCTTTGCACACTCACAGCATCCCCTGCACACTCACAGCATCCCCTGCACACCCAGAGCATCCCCTGCACACTCACAGCATCCCCTGCACACCCAGAGCATCCCCTGCACGCCCAGAGCATCCTTTGCACACTCACAACATCCCTTGCACACCCACAGCATCCCCTGCACCCTCATCCTCTGCACATCCCCAAGTGATGCCCCCACCCCACAATCGCTGCAGCCCCAGCCCCCCCTTGCCCCCCATTTCCCTGTTCCCCCCAAACGAGGTCACCCCATCCTGGTCGGTTTGTTTGGGTTTTTTCCCATTGTTTTCCTTTATTAATTTATACAAAAACGGTTGCAAGAGGCCCAAGCTGATCCCAACCCACCCCTGCCCCACGCCCAGCCAGGGGCCGGGATCCCTGGAGATGGGGGGCACCGGGAGGGCAGCACATCCCGGAATAGCCCCCCAAAAACCGGGGGCACGGCAGGGAAGGCTCCCAGGCCCCGGGCACCCACCCACGGCCTCGGGGTGCCCCTGGAGGTGCCATGGGGTGACATGGAGGGCACGGGGCTGGGGGGACGAGCCCCCACATCCAAGGGGGGTTGGTGGAAAGGAGCCGAGTCCCTCTCGCTGCGATGCTCCGGGGCTGGGGGAGCTGCTCCCGGAGGGTTCCCGGGGCCGGAGGTGGGAAACGCCCGGGGATGGAGGAGCAAGGGACGGAGAGAGGCGGCTCCGGAGCAGGGCCAGGACCCCCCGTGCCACCTCCCCCCGCCGGGCACGGGGCAGAGCTGGGATGGGAAGGGAGCGTTCCTGACGGGAAGGAGAGCCGAGGAAGGCAGGGATGGAGCCGGGGAGGGGGATCCTCCTCGCGGGAGGACACCAGACCCGGCAGGAGCGACGTTGCTTTTTCCCAGGCGCATCCCCCGGGACCTCTCGCGCTTCCAGGAGCGGAGCCGGAGGCCTCGGGCGCCTTCCCGTCCCCCACCACCCTCTACTTCCTCCGGCAGCCCTTGGCCGCATCCCCCATCATGTCCCAGTACTCTCCGAACTCCAGCTTGGCCTCGTTAGGGTCTCCCATGCATTCGATCTTCTCTTCCAGGGGTCCCACGCACTGCAGAGAGAACATCGGGGTGATGGGGCTGGGGAACAGCCCGGGCGCCCCCAGCTCCTCCTGCCCACCCCCGGGCTCCACCCTCACCTTGCCCAGGTGGGGCAGCTTCTGCACCACCAGCTCCTGCATCTCGTTGGGGGTCAGGTACTCCTTCTGCCCCTTCACCGCGTAGCAGTGGAACTGGCTGATGACCGTCTCGATGGCCCGTTCCACGTCCGTGAGCTCCTGGCCGTCCTGCGGGGGGGACAGAGGGTGAGCGCCGGGGGGGACACCTCCGTGGAGGGGTGGGACAGCTCCCCGGAGGGAAGGGACAGCTCTGCAAAGGGCTGGGAAAACTCTGCAGAGGGCTGGGACCTCCTGCGGGCGGACGGGACAAGTCCCGAGTGGGTGAGACACTCCCTGAGCAAACATTTAATCCCTCCACAATCACGGGATAAATCTCCTTGTCAGCACGAGGCCCCTCTGTGCAGATGTGAGATCCCCCCATCCAGCTGTGAGACCCCATCCGGCTGTGACACGCCCCCATCCAGCTGTGAGACCCCACTGTCCACGATCCCCACACGGATTCCAGACCCTTCCACACAGACGTGAGACCATCCAGCTGTTGTGCCCCCACATCCAGCTGTTTCACCCCTCCGCAGCGTTTCTGCCCGGCTGTGACAGCCCCTCCAGCTGCCATCCCGCGTCCCCCAGAGCTGTCACCCCCCAGACGCGCTGGCCCCGAGCTGTCCCCGCCCGGGGCCCGCCAGGCTCAGCCACCCCGGCGTCTCTCGCCACCCGCCGGCGCGGGGCCGTCCCGACTGGTTCTTCCTCTCCTCGCACAAGTGGCGATGGCAGCGTGAGTCAGTGCCCGCGGTGACGCCGGGATGGGGCTCGGCAGAGGCCGGAGCCCCTCTCCCACCCCGCAGACCCCGTCCCTAGCGGGGTGGGGGGCACAGAACAGCCCGACCCCCGTTCCCGGCTCCCGGCCGCTCCCGGCCGCTCGTGCGGCTCCGTTTCAGGGAAACGACGGTGATTCACTCAAATCTGCGGTTTCCCCTCGAAACACCGTGAAACCACAGCCGGTGATGCCCATCGGGAAGAGCCTGGCAACCTCCAGAGCCTCAGCCCGGCGCCCCAAATCCTCCACAGGTGCAAAGGGGTGCGTGGTGGGCACCTCCCGTTTGAAAGCCGAGGAAAACAGGAGCTTTTCTGCCGTTGGGCATCCTCGGAGAGGCTGCAAGGCGCGCGGGCAGCTCCCGAAGGTCAAATCCACGGGAGCAGGACAAAGCTGCCTGGTTCCCCGAGCTTTCAAGCGCCTCCACAGCACCAGGTCCCTGCGCCCAGCGTTGCCAAACCCCAAAACAGCCCCCGGCTCCTCCAGCGCCTCCAGGAGGGGCAGGCTCTGAGTCACGCCGTGCCCGGGGCTCCGAGGCCGGGGCCGCGCGGGGTCACCCCCGCCCCGCCGGGGGTCCCGGTGCCGCGGTGTCCCCGCCGGACCTTGCGCTTCTTGCGGCAGTTGCACTGGCCCATCCTGCTGCTCGCGGCTCCTCGGGGGCAGCGCCGGGGGTCTCTCCTCTGCGGCGGGGTCCGGGGGAGCTGGCGGGGGAAGGAAGCCAAGCTCAGCTCTCGGCTCGGGGGGAGCTTCTCCTCCTGCAGCGCCAGGACTCCTCCTCATCCCCGAGCGCAGGGCGAGGAAGGAGCCCCGGGATGCGGCGGTGGAGCTGCCGGGACACGTCCCCGGCGTCCTCGCAAGTCGTGGCAGAGCCGAGCGTGGGAGAAGAGGGGCCCGGGGCGGAGACCCCCGTCCCGCGGGGCGGCCGGGCCACTTACCTGCAGCTCGGGCTGTCCCAGGTGTGCGCGGGCTGCGGCGGGCCGGGGTTTTATACCGGGGAGGTGTGAGTGGGAGCTCCGTGGTGCAAGGCGTCTCATTTGGGAGCCTGGCCCGGCGCCAGCGTGGGGCCGGGAAACGCCTCCTTCCCGGCCACACTGATGCTTCCCCATCCAGCCGGGGCTGGCACGGCCGCGGCGCCGCGTGGGAAAGGCCACGGGCCCCGGGTGGTCACCCCACGGCGGGGCTTCACCACGGCCCGGCAGCGCCGGGATTTGGGGGCTGAACGCTGGGAATGGGGACATTCCCCAGCCGGGATGAGCTGGTGGGTGTGTCCCCCTGTGCCACCAAAGACCCTGCAGGGGTCGGGCATTGATGCCATGGAGCTGGCGGCCACCGCGGCCACCGCGGCGTCGCTGCCGGGGATCACCCGAGCTCCACCCCGGCCACAGCCACAGCTCTGCCCCCCACCCACCCCCCAGCGCGGCAGGAAGGTGTTTGTGGGGCGCAGGGTGGCGCCCCAAAAGCCAGACCACCACAAGGGCAATTTGGGAATGTCCCCGTCCATCACGGGGTGCCCAGAGCCACGGAGGGATCCCCAGGCCACCACCCCGGGGCTGGGCCGGTCCCCAGCGCGGCCACCGCGGGGGAGGAGATGGGGGCTCAAATCAGGAGCCCCCACCAAGAACAGCAGCGATGCTCAGGCTCAGGGAAACCTCTTTTATTTGTCGCGCGTGGGCCGAGTCCCCGCAGCGGCCCCGTCACTTCTTCCCCGCTTTCTCCCTGCGCATGGCCTTGGCCAGCTCCCCGATCAGCCGCCAGTACTCCCCGAATCTCAGCTCCTCGTCGTTGTTCACATCCAGCTCGCTCATCTTCTCCTCCAGAGAGGGCACATCCTGCGGGGAGGGCACGGGAGGGAGGCCCGGCCGCTTCCCGGTCCCCAGAGACCGGGATGGGGATGGGGGGAGCAGGGGCTGCTCCTGCTTGCAGATCCCAGGGGATCGGGAGCAGCCGCTCGGCTCAGGGGGACCCACGGGGACCCCGCGGGATCGGGAGCAGTCCCCCGGTTCAGGGGGACCGATGGGGACCCCACGGGATCGGGAGCAGCCGCCCGGTTCAGGGGGACCCACGGGGACCCCGAGGGATCGGGAGCAGTCCCCCGGCTCAGGGGGACCCACGGGGGTCGCTCCCCCCCTCACCTTCATCAGGTTGGGCAGCTGGAGCCGCACCAGCTCCTTGAACTCTCCGGCCGTCAGCGTCCCCTTCTTGCCCTCCTTGGCGGCGAAGGTGAAGAACACGGTGACGATGCGCTCGATGGCCGTCTCCAGCTCGGTCAGCTCGCTCTGCTCGGGCACCTCGGTCTGCTCGGCCGCGGCCATGGCACCGGACGCGCCGGTGGCCCGGGGCTGCAGGGACAGGAGCCCAGAGCGGGTCGGAGGTCAGAGGGATGTCCCAGGGGGGATGCTCGCCCCCTCCCCAGCCCAGCGAGGCCGCGAGGGCTCAGCTCAGCCCCGCAGGGCCCAGGACGGTTCCGGGGTTTGTGCAGGACCGCGGCGAGGGGCAGCAGGTCCCGGCGATGACGCCGCTGCCGCGCGGCCCAGCAGCGGGGACACGGGGAAGGGACAGGGGCACACCGGGGGTCCCCAGCGCCGCTGCCGTGGCCGGGGTCGGGCGGGAGCTGCGGGCAGCGGTGCCGCACTTACCCCCTCGCTGCGGGCAGGTCGTGGCCCCCGGGAGGTTTCGGGGGGGTTCGGGAGGTTTGGGGACGTTTCGGGAGGTTTTATACCTGCGCCGCAGGAGGGGACAGCGCAGCCTTTGTCCCCCCCGCGCCGGTGTTGGGTTTCCTGGTGCGGCCGGACGGACGCGCAGACACCGCCCGGGCGCCGCCGTCCCTGCGTCCGTCCGTCCGTCCGTCCGTCCCTCCGTCCTCTGCTCCCTCCCAGCCCGGGCACCGGACCAAGCTCGGGCTGAACTCGCAGCAGCCTCGGCGGCGCCGCCCGGGGACCTCCGGAGGGGACAGGACGGGACAGCGGGCAGAGAATCCCCGGGGCTGGAGCATCACCCGGACCTCTCACAGAAACACCCACAGAAACATTCACAGAACCATTCCCGGAATCATTCTCAGGATCATTTAGGTTGGAAAAGACCTCCGAGATGTTTGAATCCAAACTTTGAGCCCCATTCCGGGGTGCAGGGCAGGTGTCACCCCCAGCTCCCTGCCGGCAGGGCTGAGGGTGCGCTGGGGACAAGGATGTGACCCTTGCGCTCCGGTCACGTCCCTGTCACATCCCTGTCACATCCCGGCCCGGCCCCGGCGGTGTCACCGACCCAGGGCCCCGCTCGACCCGCACCGAGTGAGAGTTGTGACTCAGCCTCCCGCTGACATCATCCCTATTAATAGTGGGCTCTGTAAAAATTAATTAATCCAAATTAATTAGGGGGTTGGAACTGCCCGAGCGCTCCCCTTTAATGAGTGGGTATTTATAACATGGCAGCCCTGGCACGATTCCAGCCGGGAGACGGAGCGGCTCCCGGTGGCACCGACATTCCCACGGGGACCCCGAGCTGCGTCCAGCACCCCGAGAGGACCCCGGACACAGCCCCGGGACTGTCCCCGATGTCCCCAACCTCACCCACAGGTGTGACAAAGAGCGAGGCTGCAGCGTGCAGCCCCCCAGAGCAACACACGGGAATTTGGGGTCCCAAAATGGGATTTCGGGGACCGAGGGCAGGGAGGTCCGTGACACAATGTCACCGTCACCAGCCCTGACACACTCGCTGCGCCTCTCCGCGGGGCCGGGGAGGCTCCCACGGGAGCGGGGTGGCCCTGTCCCCACCCCACAGCCGTCACACCAGCTCACGGGGCAGGAATTGGCTTCCTGCAGCCCCATCCGGCCCCGGGATGACGGGGGGACAGGGCTGGGGCGTCCGCCGAGCCCCACGTCAGGGGACCGAGATGGGCTCTTGGGAAACCGCCGGGTGAGTCAGGCCCGGCAGGGACCGGGACAGGTTTGGGGTGAATCACCGGCCCCGGAGCCAGGCGGGCCCGTGACTCCC
Organism: Eopsaltria australis; assembly: GCA_034509425.1. NCBI lineage: Eukaryota > Metazoa > Chordata > Aves > Passeriformes > Petroicidae > Eopsaltria > Eopsaltria australis. Next base: position 200,889 of record JAVTVJ010002081.1, read on the forward strand.
TGGCCCTGGAATTCGGGGAGCCGCGGTGGGGTGAGGAAGGGGCAGATGCGGCACTGGCCCCACAACAGGAGGGGGACACAGGGAAGGCACCTCCGAGTCTGTCATCACCCTGGGATCCCCATCGGGACTGTCCCCATGGGCAGGGAGGGGTGGCCCGGCCTCGGGGACCGCGGCATGGCCAGGAGGGGACCATGAAGGGTGAGACTGGGACCACAGAGGGACTGAGGCCATCTAGGGACAGGCATGGGGGCCATTAGGGACAGGGATTGTGTAGGGACAGGGACAAGGACCATACAGGGACTTGGGCCATACAGGACCACAGGACCCGGTGTGACAGAGTGACCATGTGCATCCCAGGGGGTCAGTGTCCACTTCCACATCCTGATCCTGGGTTTGTCCTCAACCTGTCAGGGCTGGGGACCCCAACCAGGGATGGTGGCGGTGGCCACCACGGTGACCAGCCCGGCAGTGGCCCCTGCTGGCCCCGCCGGGGCTCCTTGGAGGGGACTATGGGGCCACAGCAGGTGCCCAGAGCCACCGCGGTGTCCCCAGCCCGGCCACCGCGGCTCCTCCCACTCCAAATCCCGGGGATGGAAAAGCCTCTTCCAGAGCCCCGGCGATGGGACGGGAAGACAAGATCGGCCCAGCCCCGGCACCGGGAACTGGAGCAACTGGTTTAGCTGGGTCAAAGTGGAGCAGGGGAGTCGCAGTGGCTGAAACCTGTTCCAAGTTGTGTGTAAAGCTCCTGGCATGTCCCTCGCTGCTCCCGCTGTGGAAAGAGCTGGGAATCTGCCAGCCGGGAGCGTTCTGCCCCGGCCGCAGGGTCCGGGACCCCCCGGGACCCCCCAGGACCCCCCGGTGTTGGGGTTCACCCCCGGCCTGCCCTTCCGAAGAGTTTGGAGGTCTGGGAATGCCCAGCTGGACGCTCGGACGCTCCGGCCGTGCAGTCCTGGCTCTGTGCCCTCTGTCCCCGTCTGGCAGGGAGTGGGCTCGGGGTTATTTTTGGGCAATGCCTGTCGCTGTCACGAGCAGCTGCTGCCCCAGTGACGTTCCCGGGCTCTCCAAGCTGCTCCGGGGACAGGGACACACCGAGTGAGTGCCACCGGGGCCCTCCCCGTCCCCCCCATCCCCAGGCTCGGGATCCTGGAGCCCCAGGCCCCCCCTCCCTGCCCTGCACCACGAACGGGAGCCGTGTCCTGCTGGGAAGCAGCTCCCGAGCCGCCCTTTGGGGTGCCCAATTCCTTCTGGGGTTCCCAATTCCAGCTGGGACCCCCAGCCCTGTCTGGGTCACCCCACATCCATCCAGGACCCCCAGCCCCCCATTCCCGGGGCAGTGGGGAGGGGGTTGGCCCCACAGCACCGGCGGTTTTGGGGTCCCCAGGCAGGGCCCATCCTCAGCCTTTCCCAGCCTCGGGGACAGGAAGTGCGGGAGATGGAAAAGGAGGGAGCAGGATGTAATTAACCCCAAATTAGGGCTGGAGCCCGGGATGAAGAGCCCGGCACCACCCGGCTCTTGTGAAAACGCAGCTCCTGTTTGGGGGGGGTCCCAAACCCTGCGGGGAGGGGGGAGTCCCAGAAAGGGAAGATGAGGAATTTGGGGGCTGAGAAATTTGGGGGCTGAGAAATTTGGGGGCTGAGAAATTTGGGGGCTGAGGAATTTGGGGGATGAGGAATTTGGGGGATGAGGAGTTTGAGGGCCGAGGAATTTGGGGGCTGGGGAGTTTGGGGCTGAGGAATTTGGGGGATGAGGAAATTGTGGGATGAAGAATTTGGGGGCCGAGGAATTTGGGGGATGAGGAATTTGGGGGATGAGGAGTTTGGGGGCCGAGGAATTTGGGGGCCGAGCTCCCCAGGGATGCCGGAGCCGGGGAGGCCGCGGGGGTCCGGCCCGCGCGGATCCGGGGCCGTAACGGGATCCTCGGGATTATCAGCATCACCCAGGCCAGCTCGGAATCCGGTTTCTTGGCCGAGGCGTTGCTGGAGCAACGTCCGGCTCGGGATTGTGGGGCCTTTTCAGCCGGACAAGAGCCCTTTGAGCGCGCGGGGGGCCCCGCGGAGTCACCCGATAGCCCCCGCCGCTCCCCCCGGGCCCCGCTGGCTCCCGTGGCGGGGCCGAGGACACCGGATACCTTTATCGGCTCCGGGAGCGGGGCTGGGCACGGATCCGGGCCCGTGGATCCGGCCCCGCGGCGCTGACAGATGGGGGATGCCGCCGGTGACACCGCGGGGTCACGGCGTGGCCACCGCGGTCACCGGGGGGTCCCTGGGGACACCGGCGGGGGTTGACCCCAGCGAGGGATCCCGGTGCCCGTCCCAGTCCTCGCGATTTCCCCGATTTTTCCGCATCCCGGCGCATCCAGGGGGTGCCGAGGGGCACCGAGGTTGGCACGGGGAGCCCCCTGAAGTGTCGCTGTCGCCCCGGCCCTGCCCGCGGGCTCCGGGGGTGCCGCTCGGGGCCATCCCGGGGGTTCTGTCCCCCACGCCCGGCCCCCGCGGGGGTGGCCGGCGGTGCCAGCCGGGCTGTCCAGTCCCGGTATCGGATCCTCCCGGAGGGAGGGGGCTTGGAGCTTATTTAACGTGCCCGGCCGGGCCGGGCGGGCGCACTCGGAGCGCGGGGAGCTCAGGTGAGCACAGGTGACCCTGTCCCCCCCCCAGAGCCCCCCCAGAGCCCCTGGGAACCCCCCAGACCCCCCCCAATCCTGCCCAGCGGGATCGCGCCGGGGGGTTGGTGACATTCGGGGGTGGCACCGAGCCGGGGGGGCTGGCGGGTGACGTGCCCGGGGTCCCGCAGCCGCAGCCATGGGATCGCAGCTGGAAGGGGCCATGGAGACCCTGATCAACGTCTTCCACCACTACTCGGGCAAGGAGGGGGACAAGTACAAGCTGAGCAAGAAGGAGCTCAAGGAGCTGCTGCAGAGCGAGCTGGGATGTTTCCTGGAGGTAACTGGGACCAGTCCGGGGCCTGGGCGTGTCCCTTTCCCCTGTCCCCTGGGGGAACAGCGGCCGCCCAGCCCCAGGGCTCACCCCGTGCCCCCTCCAGGCCCAGAAGGACGCGGGGGCCGTGGAGAAGATCATGCAGGACCTGGATGAGAACGGTGATGGGGAGGTGGATTTCCAGGAATTCGTGGTCCTGGTGGCCGCCCTGACCGTGGCCTGCAACACCTTCTTCTGGGAGAACGCCTGACCCACCCCTCCCGCCGCAGCGGGACGTGGATTCCCAAAATCCAGAGCCCCCCCCGGCACCCCCCGGCTCTCCCCCTCCGCTCCCCAGCATTCCCAGGGGATCCCGCTGGGATCCAGCTCCACAATAAAGGCACCGACCCAGCCCGAGGTGTGTTGGCAGCTCCTTCATTTCGGGATTCCTGCCCTGTCCCCCTGCCAGTGCCCCCGGGCATTCCAGGGAATATTCCCACCCTGGGTCACCCCGAGTGCCTGGAGACACCCCTGGCTCCACCCTGGGATCCACCCTGGGATCCACCCTGGGATCCACCCTGGGATCCACCCGGATCGCCCGGGGCAGGGTGACCCCGGGGCGGGCGATCCCCGCCGGTGTCGGGGTGTGGGCCACGGCAGCACCGGGATTTGGGGATTTGGGGATTTGGGAAGGGGGGTGACAGGCCAGGACTCGCTGCAGGTGGCTCCAGAGGCGCCGGCACCGCGCCCGCGGGGCTGGAGGAACCGGTTGGGATCTCCCGGCCCAGCGGGATGGGACGGTGGCCAAGGGCCCCACCAGGGCCGCCAGCGCCATCGTCCGCCCGCGATCCCGGCTCGGGATGGGCCCTGCCCGACTGGGATGGACATCGGGATCACGGGGTGGTCGGGCACGGGAAAGGGTCAAGGAGCAGCTGGACAGTGCTGTCAAGGACATTGGGAGTGGCCTGGGCAGGGCCAGGGCTTGGACTGGATGGTCCTTACAGATCCCTTCCAATCCCACAATTCCCGAATCCCTGGACCCTGTGGGATTCCAGGATATGGGAATTTTGTGATCTTACGATTCCGTGATTCTATTAGTCCATCACAATTCTGTGATTGCATCATTCCATTATTCTGTGGCGATTCTATGGCAATGGAATTGACAATGGAGCTGATAAAGCCGACCCGGAATTCACAGCTCCACAATTCCATGGAAATTCGGGGATTCCACCATCACGTGACTCCATGATTCCACAATTTTATGACTCCATGGCTCCTTGATCCCACGACTCCCCGCTCCCATGGTTCCATGACGATTCCATGACGATTCAATGACGAATCCATGAAGATTCCATGACGATTCCATGACGACACCGCTCTCCATGACGTCACCCGGACTCCACCCCGATTCCCGCCAGAACCTTCCCGCCCCCCCTTGGCCCCGCCCCTTGCCCCGCCCCCTCCTGGGCTGCACCAACCACCGCCCACCGCGGGGGGGGCTCGCGCGCCAGTGGGCGTGGCCGAGCGCGCGGCCGCCATTTCGGCGGGGGCGGGAGCGGAGCCGGCGCCATTTTGTCGCGGGCGGCTGAGGGAGAAACGGCGGCGGCGGCGGCGGGAGCGGGCGGAGCTCAGCGCCAGCCCCGGCCCCGCGCCGGCCCCACACCGGCCTCACACCGGCCCCGCACTCACCCGCCCGCCCGACCGCCCGCCGGAGCCACCGGAGACCTGGCGACCGTGTGCTTCGGTGAGTGAGCGGCCCGGCTGCGCGGGGGCGGGGCGCTGCTGAGGGCCCGGGGGTCCCCTCATGGTCCCCTCATGGTCCCCTCATGGCCCGGGGGTCCCCATCGGGGTCGGGGATTTTTCCCCTGACCGCGCTCCAGAGCCGGAGCTGAGGGGGGCGGAGCGGGGTTTTTTTTTCCCTTCAGGAAGAAAAACGCTTTAAAAACTGCTTCGAATTGAAAACGCCGCTCTTTATTAAAATAAAGTTGTTCAGAATAATTGAAAACAGGAGTACGGCTTTCTGTTGTCTCAGTTTCTGGCTGTAAATCCTCTCAGTAAAGAGGGTTTTTGAGGGTGTTATAAGGTGAGCGCATCCCGGCCGTCATCCACCCGTTAAATTTGCTGCTAATTACAAATTAAATTAATAAATCGATCTGCAGCGCTCGGGGGTTGGAGCTCAGCATGTTTGTGGCATCCAGCACTGGGGGGGATTTAAATCCCTGCCCTGAGGGAGGTGAAACCTCCATGTTTTTAAAGGATAAGATGGTTTTGTAGCATCATCTTGGATTTTTACTCCCAGTTTTATTCCCTGTGCCCTTAAAATTGGGGTTTGCACCTTGGTAATGCTAAAAAGATGGAAAATGTGGAGGTGTCACTGTGCTAAAGGCATTTTGCTGCTATTTACAGCTGGATTTTTGTGTTATTTCTCAAAAAACCGATAAGATACTCACTATTAAAAAAGCAGATCTTTATTAAAGGTGAATTAAAGTAACTCCCATATTTATTAAACGTGGCAGAGAACTAGAAAACATTCAAATTAAATAAATAAAATACTTCCAACCTTCCTCACTCTTAGTTCTCTCCACACAGAACCGGGTTTTTTAAATGTTTAATTATGTAAATATATAACAATCGTATAAATTTGGTGTCTCTGGTTCTGCTTTGCATCTTTGCTCTGAAGGTGGCATTTGGTTGCCATCTTGCTGCTGGATTTTTGTACCATTCCTCCTAAAATTGCTGAAATATTCACTCTGAAAAGATGAATTTTTGGGAGGAGTGAAATAAAGGAACTCTGTGTTTTATTAAAACTGGAAGAGGACTAGAAAGCATCAAAAATCCCAGAATCAGAACCAAAGAATTCTGCCAGAGGGCTAAAAAACACTGAAAATAAATGAATATGTTACACGTAGCCTGCCCTAATCTTGATTTCCTCTACCCAAGGAGGCAGAACGGAGGGGGTTTTTAGTATTTAATGGTATAAATATATTACAAGGGTTTAAATTTTCTCTTTTGGGCCCTCTTTTGCAGATTCTCTGAAGATGGCTGCACAGTCAGCACCGAAGGTCGTGCTAAAGAGCACCACCAAGATGTCTCTGAACGAGCGGTGAGGAAGCCAACGGCACCTTCAGCTCCTAAGAAATCATATTTTTTTATTTTTTTTTACTTAATTCTCACTATCCAAATCCAAAACCCACGGTGGTTTCCGCCCTCTTTTAACCTCGTCGAGCGAGCGGGCGCCTCCACACCCCGCCCTGCCCTCCGAGCCCTGCGGCGCGCAAGGTTAAAAGGGCCAAATTCCGGAGGGGTTTCTCCGTGTGGTTTTTAGTGTTGATTCGCCTCGTAAATCCGGTGGGATGTGTTGTAAGAGCAGAGACCAACCTCACACCCTCCCTGTCTCTCCCACATGTTTTGACATTGGTATTTTGGCTCTGCTGCCGCGCCCGAGGGTCCCGCCTGCCCGGGTGGGCTCTGTAAGAGGCCGGCGGCGGCCGCGGAACCGGCCCGAAGGCCCTTCTGGGCCTTGTAAGAGGCAACAGCTTCGCTTCACCTCCATCTCTCTCTGTCCTCGAGCTCTTCCCGTGGCTCATTCCGCTGGGGTTTTCCACGTGCGGCTCCTCTGTGACGACTAACGGGTGTCCCGCTGAGCGCTTTGGGATGGGGCGGCTTTTGCTCCGGCGGCGCTGTGGGGAGGTGTGGCCTGAGCTCAGGGACACCTTGCTGGCTCCTTCCCTCCCTGGCAGCCCACATTCCTCCTTTTTAGGGGGTGGGTTTTGCTCTGCAGCTCCCGAGAAGATGCTGGGGTGCTGCTCAGGAGCTTTGTTCACCGCCTCGCTGCGAGTTTGCTCCGCAATTGAGCGATAAACTCCCAAGATAAATTCCCGAGTGGCTTCATTTCAGGAGAGCAGTCGGGTGGAACTCAGGAGATGCTCTGGGTGGCGGAATTTTGTAGAATCATGGAATTGTTAAGGTTGGAAAAGGCTTTAAGATGATCCCTTCCAACCTGGCACCGGAGGACACCCAGCGTGGTGCCTTCCCAACCTGCCTCCTGGCCTGGAATTTTGACGCTTTTCCCAGATTTTTTGGGGGTTGATTTGGCTTTTGCTGTCCTGTTTCTCCCCGCTCCCCTCCCCGTCACAGCCATCCCCGCTTCCCTGCTGGTTGTCACCCCTTCTGCCATCTCTAAACCCACTAACCTCCAGCTTTCTCATTCCCACTGGAAACTTCCACCTCATTCCTGCCTTTCCGGTCCTCGCGGCCAGCGAGGGATCCGTAATCCCATAAGTACCACTCTTTGCATAAGGTTCATGGGAGCTGGAGCCCCACTCGAGCACCGTGAAATGCCGATAATTGTGTGTTTTAAGCTTTAATTAAACCCCGTTTTATTCGACCTTGAAGCTTCACTAACATGCTGAAGAACAAACAGCCGATGCCGGTGAATATCCGGGCCACCATGCAGCAGCAGCAGCTGGCCAGCGCCCGAAACAGACGCCTGGCCCAGCAGATGGAGAACAGACCGTCTGTGCAGGCCGCTCTGAAGCTCAAACAGGTGAGGGGAAAGGAGATTTGGGCCTTGCAGGATGTGGAAAGAACGGCTCCGGAAAGAGGAGGAGGCCAGAGAGAAGGGAAGGGGATGGAGGGTGAGTGTGGGGAGCTGTTGGAGGAAAGGAGGCTCAGGGGGTTCTTCTGGCTCTCCACAGCTCCCTGACAGGAGGCTCAGGGTGGAATCAGGAGGAACTTTTTCATGGGAAGAGGCTGCCCAGGGAGGTTTGGAGTCCCCATCCCTGGAAAGCCTGGATGTGGCACTCGGTGCCCTGGGCTGGTGACAAGGTGGGGATTGGACTCGATGGTCTGGGAGGTCTTTTCCAACCTGGGTATTCTGGGATTCTGTAAAAAATGTGTTGGAGAGTGGCCAAAGGAGGGACACGAGGATGGAGAAGGGTCTGGAGGGGCCACGTGAGGAGTGGCTGAGGGCTCTCTGTGCCCAGCTGGAGCAGAGGAGCCTGAGGGGAGACTCAGGGGTCTGCTGCTCTGCTCTCTGCTCCCTGTGAGCTGGGACACGATCCAAGGACCTGGAGCTGTGCTGGGGGAGGTTTAGGTTGGATAGCAGGAAAAGGTTCTTCCCCCAGAGGGAGCTGGGGCACTGCCCAGGCTCCCCAGGGTGTGGTCACTGCCCTGAGGCTGCCAGAGCTCCAGGAGTGTTGGGATAAAGCTCTCAGGGATGCACAGGGTGGGATTTTGGGATGTCTGTGGAGGGGCACGAGTTGGCCTGGATGATCCTGGTGGATCCCTCCCAATTCAGAGCATTCCATGATCCTAAAAACGAGATACCTGGGAGGGAGTTGCCGAAAATTCCATTTTTTCACCTGGAATAAGTAACACATTGTCATTCCCGTGTCGGCGTGGGGGTGTCGGGTGCTGGCTGTTGACGTCTCCTCTCTATTTTTCCAGAGAAAAGGCTCATCCCGGGGTCCGGGAGCTGCCGAGTGCTTCACCTCACAGTCCCACGGCAGCGACAGTCGCTGCCGGTCGGTGCCAGCCCTTAAAACCCCACCCTCCCTCGGTAGCTGCCGTGAGGAGCAGCGGGACAAACTCCCGTGCTGATTGTCTGGGAGCGCAGGCCTGGATTCCAGGCACAATCCTCCGTTTGCAGCTCCTCATTCCAATCCCCCTCCGTGTCCGTGTCGTGTCCCCAGTCCCAGATTGCTGCATGACTCCTGTCCCTCCCAAATCTTCTCTTCCAGAAGAGCTTGAAGCAACGCCTCGGGAAGAGCAACATCCAGGCGCGGCTGGGCCGGCCGGCAGGGACGCTGGCCCGCGGAGCCCTGGGGGGCCGGGGGCTGGCCCTGGGCCAGCGGGGGCTGCCCCGGGGGGCCCTGCGGGGCCGCGGCGCCCGGGCCATGATCCGAGGAGGGGTCGCGCTCAGAGGTCAGTGCCCTGCCATCCACACCGTCCCCACCGTCCCCTTTCCACGCTGTTCCCCACGCTGAAATCCCGCTTTTCCGGCTTCTCCACTGCAGGTCAAGGCCTGCTCCGCGGCGGGAGAGGGATCGCCCCCCGGATGGGCCTGAGGAGAGGCGGGATCAGGGGCCGCGGGGGCCCGGGAAGAGGCGGCCTGGGCCGGGGCGCCATGGGCCGGGGAGGGATCGGCGGCAGAGGTGAGTGTCCAGGCCTAGGGAATAACGGGAATTCAGCTGGGATCCTTCTTGCCTGGCTAAGGCTGCAGCATGGAACCTGAAGCCTCAAGAATTCCAAGCCTGGAATTCAAACCATTTATCCAGGACCTGGTTATTAAAACTGAAGTGAAGCAGGGGTGGGAAAGGAAGCCCAGAAGCCAGATACTGGTGTTGGGCTGGGATTGAGGAATTCCAGGAAACTCCTGATTTCATTGCGTGGTGGTTCTTGGGATGAGGAAGAGCTGGGAGTGTATCCACGAGTCAAACACCTCTCTGGGAAGTCCTGGCGTGGAGGGAGTGACGAGTTTTCCATCCGGCAGGTCGCGGCATGGCCGGGCGGGGCCGGGGTGGCTTCGGCGGGCGCGGCAGAGGCCGGGGCCGCGGCAGAGGCTCCGCGCGCCCCGCGCTCACCAAGGAGCAGCTGGACAACCAGCTGGACGCCTACATGTCCAAGACCAAGGGACACCTGGACGCCGAGCTGGACGCGTACATGGCACAGACGGATCCCGAGGCCACCGACTGAGGGGCCGGGACTGCCGGGGGAGGGCTCGTTCTGTCGGGAGCTGCGGTGGGAATCCCCGATGGAATCATTCAGACTTAGTGTGTTCTTCGCTGTTTTGATACTCTCTGTTGTATTAAACTTTTTTTGGATTGTTCTTTCTGGGGGCATCTTTTTGGTGGGTTTTTTTTTTCCTGAGGAAACGTGGATGGGATGGATCTGCATCCGTGGCTTGGGGACCAGGTCTTTGTGTGCCTCTGGAGCTCCACGGTTGAGTTTTGGGATGGGTTTGTTGGGTTTTGGGATTGGCTGGTGGATTTTTGGGATCGTCAAGTTCCCAGCTGGAGTTCAGTTTAACCCCCTGATGCCAAATCCCTTCCCAGCAGGAAGAGCCTGAGTTTAGCTGTTGTTTTCCTTTTCTGATCCTTTTGTTCTGCAGCAAAAATTCCTGTGGGGTTGGAGCAGGTGGAAAATTTCCTTGTCTTAGTGGGTTTTTGGGGGCTGAAGTTTGAGTTCTTTTGGCGCTGTGTTTCTTTGTGGTTCCAGTGTTTGTTTAAAGGAATGAGAGGCAGGGACAGAAAATTGACAGTGAAGTGGAAATGGCTTTTTTCCAGAAGAGACTCCAAAGTTCATTTTTCAAAAAAAAAAAAAAAAAAATGGAACCCAGTGAGAATGGGGAAGGGTCTGTGCTTTTGTCACCCCGTTCCTTCCACAGCCTTTAGCTGCTCTGTGCCCTGTTCCTGTTCTGTTGGGATCTTGCATTTCTGCTTCCTTAAAGGAGAGAGAATTCCCAAAGCTCTGTGTGGGGTTTTTCTCTGGAAATGGGATTTTTCTGAATTTACTCCGCAGGGGCAGAAGGAAGAGGAAGGGGTTTGGGCAGAGGGATGGGGCAGCTCTGGATCGTACCGGGAATCCACTGGCTCCTGTTTCCCTCCCGGTGCGGCAGTCCCGACCCGCGGCGTTCCCAGTGGGATCGGGTTCGGGACCGGGACCCGGGCATTCCCAGTGGGATCGGGATCGGGACCGGGACCCGCGGCATTCCCAGTGGGATCGGGATCGGGACCGGGACCTGCGTCGTTCCCAGTGAGAGCGGGATCGGGACCGGGACCCACGGCATTCCCAGTGGGATCGGGATCGGGACCGGGACCCGCGTCGTTCCCAGTGGGAGCGGGATCGGGATCGGGACCGGGACTCACGTCATTCCCAGTGGGAGCGGGATCGGGATCGGGACCGGGACCGGGATCGGGACCGGGACCCGCGTCGTTCCCAGTGGGATCGGGATCGGGACCGGGGCCCGCGGCATTCCCAGTGGGATCGGGATCGGGACCCGCGTCGTTCCCAGTGGGATCGGGATCGGGACCGGGACCCGCGTCGTTCCCAGTGGGATCGGGATCGGGACCGGGACTCGCATCGTTCCCAGTGGGAGCGGGGTCCGGCGGCGCCGGGGGCGGGGCCCGTCTGGGGACTCGGGCCATGAAAGCTCGGCCGCGATTGGCTGGAGGGGCCAGGCCCGGCTGTCACGGGCGCTGCCATTGGCTGCGGCGCGGCGGCGCCTCACGCGCTCCGGCCGCTCCTTTTGTTATTGTAGGGAAGGAGTTGGGAAAAGGCTGAGGGAGCGGGAACCGGCTGAGGGAGAGGGAACCGGCTGAGGGAAAGGGCTGAGGGAGCGGGAACCGGCTGAGGGAAAGGGCTGAGGGAGCGGGAACCGGCTGAGGGAGAGGGCTGAGGGAGAGGGAACCGGCTGAGGGAGAGGGAACCGGCTGAGGGAAAGGGCTGAGGGAGCGGGAACCGGCTGAGGGAAAGGGCTGAGGGAGAGGGAACCGGCTGAGGGCGAGGGAATCGGCTGAGGGAAAGGGCTGAGGGAGAGGGAACCGGCTGAGGGAGCGGGAACCGGCTGAGGGAAAGGGCTGAGGGAGCGGGAACCGGCTGAGGGAGAGGGAACCGGCTGAGGGAAAGGGCTGAGGGAGCGGGAACCGGCTGAGGGAGCGGGAACCGGCTGAGGGAAAGGGCTGAGGGAGCGGAAACCGGCTGAGGGAAAGGGCTGAGGGAGCGGGAACCGGCTGAGGGAAAGGGCTGAGGGAGCGGGAACCGCCTGAGGGAAAGGGCTGAGGGAGCGGGAACCGCCTGAGGGAAGGAGAAGAGGGCTGAGAGGAGGAGGAGGAGGCTGAAGGCAGGAGGAAGGGGCTGAGGGAAGAGCAGAGGACTGAGGGAAGGGGCTCGGTAGGAGCTGAGGGCAGGGCAGGGATCTGAAGACAGGGCAGGGGACTGCAGGCAGGGCAGGGGTCTCAGGACAGGGCAGGGGTCTGCAGACGGGTCTCAGGACAGGGCAGGGGGCTGCAGGCAGGGCAGCACCACCGTGAGCCGGGGGAGATGCGGCGGGAGCCGGGCCGCGAGTGAGGGCAGCCGGGGGCGGCAAAGGTGAGTAGAGCCCGATCCTTCATCGGTCCCTGGGGTCCCCGCTGGTGTCCCCTCCTTGGAGCCCCTCAAAACCCCTGCAGCATCCCTGTCACCTCCCTGCGCCCCGTGGTGTCCCAGGAACATCCCTGTCGGACAAGCTTTGGGACTCGGGATCAGCCGGGGATTCTCCCGGCAGGAGCGATGCGGGATGAGGATGGAGCCAGGCACAAGCCGTGTCTGGTCCCCAGTTTCCTCCAAATCAGACTGGGCTGAGTTTTGGAAGGGGACGGAGATGGCTCTGACCCTTCCTGTCTTCTCTGGGATGCAGCCACCCGAACTGGGGGGACCAGGACCCTGCCGGGGTCACCCCAGCTCACAGGGAGTCCCCTCTTCCACTTCTTTTAGCCCCAAAACTCGAGGCAGAGGATGGGCAGGGGTCCCGGCAGGGAGCAGGGGCTGCTGGCATTGAGGATCCCCGGGATGAGATCCCTGGGATGAACCCCAGAGCCTCGCGGGGGGCTCTGTGGGGTCCCTCCAGCATCCCTGGAAGTGTCCCCATGCCAGGATGGCATCTTGGAGGAGCCCGGCTCAAGGGGACACGCAGGGGGTGCTGGCAGGACAGCCAGGCTCCCTCCCAATCCCAGATAAGGAGCAGGGACCCGCGGTTTGTTGTGTCTGCCGCCATCCCAAGGATTTTCCAAGGCTCTGGAACGCCGCATCCAGGCTCTGGCGTGAGCAGGGTCTGGCAGGGAGGCAGGAAAGGGAGAAGCCGGGGAGAGAGAGGGGTTAAGGAGCGGCGCCAGGCTGGGCTCTGTTTAGTCTGGCCTCGGCGGCGGCAGCGGGAGCGGGTCCATCCCCGTGGCACCGGGCACGGACACAGCCCTGCTCCCTGCCAGGCGCTGGGGACACCGCTGTCCCCGAGCCTGGGGCCAGGGTGCCACCAGCCAGCTCTGGCTCTGCTGCTATGGGGAGCTGGGGACACCCCGAGTGTCCCTGTAAGCACTGTGTGCTGTCACCTCGCCCCCTCCCTAGCTTCCCCACGCTGGGGACAAACTCTAGGACTCGGGTCGTGGGACCGTAGAACCCAGGCATTGGGTGACAGATGGCTTTGTCTCACATCTTCCTCACCTGGAGGGTGCCACACGGGCCGCATGTCCCTCATGCCAGCACCCACCAGCACCCCGCTCGGTGTCCCTGCACAGGCAAGGGCAGTGGGGACAGCGTGTCCCCTGCAGCAGGGTGACACGCAGGGACACACCGTGCCTTGCAGGGCCGCAGCGCCATGTCCCTGAGCAGCGACAGCGGCCCCGGCATCGTGCACAGCCTGCTGTGCCACCGGCAGGGAGGGGACAGCGAGGCCTTCGCCCGCCGCGCCATCCAGAGCCTCCTGAGGAAGCTGAAGGAGAAGAGGGACGAGCTGGACGCGCTCGTGGCCGCTGTCACCTCCGGCGGGGCCCAGCCCGGCCAGTGTGTCACCGTCCAGCGCACCCTGGACGGGCGGCTCCAGGTACCCCCGGCACACGGGGATGGGGACTCGGCCAGCCCGGCTCCCCCCGGGGACCTCCCGGGCTGGGGAGGGGACACAGGTGACCCGTGACACCCCGCGTAAACCCTCCCCAGTTTTGGGTCCTGGCTGCTGGGATGCCCCATAAGCCCCGAGCCCCCTCCCCACGCCGCCGGAGCGGATGGATCCCCCTGCCCGCATCCCCCTCCCCTCCGCGGCATCCCCCGCGCCCGCCCTTCCCGGATGAGTCAGTGTCTGGCAGCCCTCGGGCCTGGGGGGGATCGGGGGGGGTTTGTTATGTCTGGAGCCGGGAGGCGCGGGGGGACCCCCGGCCTGGCGCCAGCCCCGCGCTGGGGGGGCTGGGGGGGATCCCGCTGTCGGGGCTGGCTGTTGTCACCCTGGAGAGGGGACACAACCCCTCATTCCCCCTTTGCGCCCCCCGTGTCCCCCCCCTCAGGTGGCCGGCAGGAAGGGGTTCCCCCACGTCATCTACGCCCGGCTCTGGCGCTGGCCCGACCTGCACAAAAACGAGCTGAAACCCGCCAAATTCTGCCAATTCGCCTTCGACCTCAAGTGCGACAGCGTTTGTGTCAACCCCTACCACTACGAGCGCGTGGGGACCCCCGCCAGCGGTGAGCGGGGACCCCCGGGACCCCCGCACGGGGGGGTTCGCCAAGGAGGGGTCACCGGCACCCCTAATCCCCCCCCCCCACCTCTCCCGGCAGGTCTGAGCATCCAGAGCACAGGTGAGACCCCGGCCCGGGGCCGGCGGGGAGCCCCCCCGGAGCCAGCCCAGCCCCCCGCAGCGGGTCCCCGTGCCCCCCATGGTCTCCGGTGTGTGTCCCCCGCCCTCCCCAGTGCCCCCCCCGCGCCCGGTGAAGGAGGAGTTTGTCCATGACTGTGTGCAGATGGAGCTGCCGGCCCGTCGGGAATCGGGGGCCGAGCCCCCCGCCCAGCCCTACCCAGCGCTGCCCCCCCGGCGGCCCCCTGAGACCCCCCGTGTGCCCCGGCTCTACCCTGCGCTGCCCATGGCGCCCCAAGGTGAGACCCCCGCCCTTAACCCCCACCCTGCCAGGGTTTGGGGGCATCACCCTGAACCCCACAATGACCCCCCATGACCCCCTGTTCCCATATCCCCCACAGCGGCCCCCCAGGACCCCCTGCTCCCCCTGCCCCACGCCGAGGCCCCCCCAGCACAGCCCCCCCAGCAGAATGGGTACCCCAAACCACCCTACCACAGTGAGTATGGGGACACCCCACTGCCCCCTGACACCCTTGGGGACACGCCCTCTGTCACCCTCTCTCCTCCTCCAGGTTCACCGCTGAACTGGACCAGTGCCACCATCTACACCCCAAACCTGGGGGGCTCACAGCCCCCCACCCCACAGCATCCCGGCAGCCAGAGCCACCCGCAGCCCCCCCAGCACCACCCCAACCACTGCTGTAGGTTTGGGGGGCACTGGGGGAGGTGTGGGGGGGGTCTGCAGGGTGCTGACCCCCTCTCTGCCCCTCCCAGGGCCCCCCCACCATAACCCCGTGCTCCAGCCCCCCGTGTCCACCCACCCTGGTGAGTGCCCCCCACCTTCCTTAGCACCCCTGGGTGCCGTGACCCCCCCCTCCTAAAATCCACGTGCCCCCTTCCAGGGCCGGAATTCTGGTGCTCCATCGCCTACTTCGAGCAGGACGTGCAGGTGGGGGAGATCTTCAAGGTGCCCTCGAGCTGCCCCACCGTGGTGGTGGACGGGTACGTGGACCCCTCGGGGGGCGCCCGCTTCTGCCTGGGGCAGCTCTCCAACGTGCAGCGCTGTGCGGCCAGCGAGAGGGCACGGTGGGTCAGGGGGCACGGGGGACACGGGGGGTCAGGGGTTGTGGGGGGACACGGGGAGTCAGGGGGCATGGGGGACACGGGTGGCACTGGGGAAATGGGGGACATGGGGGAGGATGGGGGGCAAAAGGGGATGAATCAGGCTGGGGGGCACAGGGTGTGTGGGGGTGAAGGATGGGGGGCAAAAGGGGGATGATCAGGGTAGAGGGGGGATTTGGGGGATAAACAGGGGAGAAAGGGGGATTTGGGGAGAAGGGGGATTTGGGGAAATGTGGGATAATTCAGGCAGAAGGAGGAAAAGGGGAAGAATCACAGGAGAAAGGGGCGGTGTGGGGGGACAATGGGGGGTGATGGGGAAAAGGGGGAGCCAGGAGGGATAATTAGGACAGAAGGGGAGATAATGGGAGAAAATGGGGGGGAAAACAGGGCAGAATGGGGGACATGAAGGAAAACATGGGATAATCAGAGCAAGATCGGGAGAACCTGGGGACAATCCCGAATGGGTGGAAGCCGGGGGGGGCTGTGGGGGTTTGGGGTCCGTGCTGAGGCTCTCGGACAGGCTGCACATCGGCAAGGGGGTGCAGCTGGAGCGGCGAGGAGAGGGGGACGTGTGGATGCGCTGCCGCAGCGACCACGCCGTGTTCGTGCAGAGCTTCTACCTGGACAGGGAGGCCGGCAGGGCCCCCGGGGACGCCGTGCACAAGGTCTACCCCGGAGCACACATCAAGGTCGGGGGGTCCCCGGGGGTCCCCATGTCCCCAGGAGGGGAGGGAGGAGCTCTGTGTGAAGATGTCAGGGGGTCCTGGGCAATGGGGGGGCGGTGGAATGATCCCAGGGATGGAGGGACCCCCATGGCCATGCTGAAGTGGACACCAGGGTACCCCCCACCCCAAAGCTGCCCTGCTCAGGGGTCCCCCGTGTCCCCCCAGGTGTTTGACCTGCGGCAGTGCCACCGGCAGATGCAGCAGCAGGCGGCCACTGCCCAGGCTGCGGCCACTGCTCAGGCCGCTGCTGTGGCCGGCAGCATCCCGGGGCCTGGATCGGTGGGTGGCATCGCTCCGGCCATCGGTGAGTGACCACAGGGGTGACCCTCATGATCCCCCCCAGGGCTGTCAGTGGCCACCCCCCATCAGTGAGTGACCCCAGGGCGGGTTGTGACCCCCATGGTGACCGTGTCCCCCTCCCAGGGCTGTCGGTGGCCGCGGGGCTCGGCGTGGATGACCTGCGACGCCTGTGCCTCGTTAGGCTGAGCTTTGTCAAGGGCTGGGGGCCCGACTACCCCCGGGCCAGCATCACCTGCACGCCCTGCTGGATCGAGGTGCACCTGCACCGCGCCCTGCAGCTGCTGGACCACGTCCTGCACGCCCTGCCCGACGCCCACGCCTGAGTCCTGGAGGGAACGGCCAAAAAAAGAGGAGAAACAGGAAAAAAGAATGAGGCAAAATGACCAAGAATGTGCTGGTTTCATGGTTATTTAATGGATGGGGTCGGGGTTTGTGGCCTGGGTGTAGCACAGCCCTCGGCGCTGATTGCCACCTCCTGACTTAACTTTTGTATGAAAATAAACCAAAAAACAAGTTTTAAAAAAGCCAAAAAATCAAGGTGAAAGGACCAACACCACGTTGTTCTAACTGTTATTTATTGGATGGTCTTGGAATTTGTGACCTGGGCCTGTCAGCGCCTTTGACGGACGCTCAGCTGTGCCTCCAGATGCGTGTCCAGATGCGCGTCCAGCTGTGACCCCCCCCCCCCCGGACTACATTTCCCGACAGTCCCCGCAGCGCGCACCGGAAGCGGCCGCTCCCCCTCCCCGCGGACTCGGTTTCCCGACAGCCCCCGCGCTGCCGGTGGGCCAAGATGGCGGCGGGGAGCGGCCCCGGGGCTCGGGATCTCTTCGCTGAGGGGCTCCTGCAATTCCTGCGGCCCGCGGTGCGACAGCTCGACCGCCACGTGCACAGCGTCAGGTCCGGCCTGCGAGCGGCCCCGGGGAGCGGAGAGCGGGGCAGCACGGGCCGGGAGCGGGGCGGGGTGCGGCGGGGCCCGGCTGAAAGGCTGAGGGGCGGGTAGAGCCGGGAAGGGCGGTTTTGTGGGGGTGAAGGGCTCTGGGAGCACCTGAGGGCGAGTTTTGGGGATGAAGGGATTTGGGGGTACGTGAGGGCGAGTGTGGGGATGAAGGGATTTGGGGGTACGTGAGGTGGGCAGTGCTGAGGGGGCTGGTGGCTGAGGGGGTGCTGGCGATGCAGGTCCCTTACTGGGGTGGAACAGAGGTGGATTTGGGGTGTTTTTTACCTGCCCTCCTTCCACAGGGAGAGCCAGGTGGAGCTGCGGGAGCACATCGACAGCCTGGCCACAGGTGAGCCAAAGCCGGGGTCACCCCTGCCCCCCTCACCCCTGAGCCTGGGGGTGCCCCCCTCACCCCAAACCCCTCCCCAGAGCTCTGCCGCATCAACGAGGACCAGAAAGTGGCGCTGGACCTCGACCCCTACGTGAAGAAGCTGCTGAACGCCCGGCGCCGTGTGGTGCTGGTCAACAACATCCTGCAGAACGCCCAGGTGAGGGGGGACAGGGGGTTCGGGGGTCCCAGAGCCCCCCCAGGTGCTGACAGGTGACTTGTGCCGTGCCCAGGAGCGGCTGCGGAGGCTGAACCACAGCGTGGCCAAGGAGACGGTGCGGAGGAGAGCCATGCTGGAGGCCGGGGGCTACCAGGGCAAGTGACCGAGTGACCAGCCAGGGCAGCAGGTGACCAGGCAGGGGAGCAGGTGTCCCTGTTCATCCCAGCTCGGGAATTGAGGGGACAGCCCCCATGGGCTGCAGCCGAGGGAAGCGGGACGCTCCGAGCGGATTTGTGGGTGCTGGAATAAAAGTGACTGAGAGTCCGTGATGCTCCCACGTCCCTGAGGGGCCTTGGGGACAACAGAGCCTGGCAGGTGCTGCCACGGGGGTTTGGGCACCTCCAGGTTGGATTTGGACACGCCCAGGTGGGATTTGGGCTGCCCCAGGCAGGTCCTCCAAGTCCTGGATCCTTCTCCTGCTGCTCCACCCGCCTCATTCCCACCTATCCCACATGGACCTGAACAAGGACACGCTGGAAAGGGGGGACACTTTAATGTGCAACGTACAAAACAGGGACACGGGACAGGGACACGCCAGGTGACAGAGGAGGAGGGGCCCGGACCCCCTGGTGTCCCCTCACCTGCTCCGGGCAGCGCAGGTGTCTCTGGGCCCTCACTCCTGCGTCTCCATGCTCTCCTCCTCCTCGCCCGCCGCCGGCTCCTCCTGGTTTTCCTCCTCCTCTTCCCCTTCCTTCTTCTCCGGAGGTTTCTCGTACGCCTTCTCCGACGGCGTCACGATCACCCCGTCCCACGTGGACATCTCGGACGCCAGGTCTGCCCCGAGAGGTGACCCTGGGGACCCGCTCGGGGAGCGCAGCCCCATCCCCACCCCGACACCCCCCGGCCCCACTCACAGCTGGCGTCACCCTCCTGCCCCAGGATTTTCCGGTATCCTCCGTGGGACAGGATGCGCACGAGGGTCTGGGCAGTGTAGCACACCATGTCCTGGGGACAGGGACGGGTCAGTGAGGGGACAGGGACCCCCCCAAGTGTCCCTGTCCCTTCAGGGACCCCCCCTCACCTGCTGCTCCAGCGTCATCACCGTGTGCACGCGGAAGTTGCCGCTCTCGCACGGATCCGTGATGCCGACGGAGCCGGGCAGGAACAGCCCGGCCGCCAGGATCTGGAGACAGCGCCTGCACGAGGGACGTTCCGGGTTAAAACTGGATCCTTCCAGCAAAAACACCGCTAGGAAATCCCAGCTGGGTGAGCTGGATTCATCTCCCAGTCAAGCCTGAGAGATTCCAATGGTTTTAGGGGAAAATGGAGCCACAGTGGGAATTTCTGCGAGGGAAGCGATGCCACGCACCTGTAGGCGATGTTGAGCGCCAGGGGCTGCCGGGTGGGATTGTTCATCACTGCATAGTGCCCCTGGAGCGGGAAAGGAACAGGAATTAGGGCAGGAAGCACAGCAGAATCCCAGCCTGGGGCGAGAATCCCAATCCTGCCAGGATCAGGACCGGCACCACATCAGCATCCCCCACCAGCAGGTCCAGGATCCAGGGCGTGAGCGGCTCGAAGCCAGGGAAGCGAATCCTCAGGTCCTTGAGCAGCCGGATCAGGACCTTCACCCTGGAGCAGACATGGAAGGAAGGTCAGTCCCACACCAGGACCACTCCCCTCGTTGTCAGGAAGGAGGATTGGGATCCAGCCCTGTCAGGAAGGAGGATTGGGATCCAGCCCTGGACTCACGTGGACTGCGAGGCGTTCTCCTCGAACCAGCGCGCGTGCCGGATGGCGGCCAGGGCGCTCTGCAGCACCTTGATGTCCACTGCAAGAGGCAGAAATGTCCGGTTTTCCCAGGCGGCCGCGGGCGGCGTGGCCGCGGCTCCGGGCGGGGGGCGCGGCCGGGCGCTCACGGTGCAGCTCCGGGTCCAGCTTGCGCAGGTTGGGCGGCACCGTGGTGATCAGGATCTTCACCGTGGCGTCGGCAGAGCTGATCTCGAAGCCGGTCTCGTTGGTCAGCATGGTCAGCACTGGGGAATTCCAGAAAAAGAGCAGGAATTCTGCGTGGAGGGGCTGGGAAGCTCCTCGGGAACATGGGAATGGGCGTGGATCGCAGCCCACCTTCGCTGGGGTCCTGCGCCCGCAGGCTCTCCACCACCTTGTTCCCCAAGGCTGCCACGGCTTCCACTGGCAAAAAGGAGAAGGAAAAGGAGGAGGAGAAGGAAAAGGAGGAGGAGAAGAGTTGGAGTGGGGCCGAGCGCCAGGGGCCGCTCCGATCCCGCCCGGATGGCACTCACAGGTGGGCAGGATCTTCAGGATCACCACCAGATCGGCCACGTTGTGCCCCGTCGTCATCGTCCCCTTCTTGTAGGAGCCCACCTGGCGAACCTCCTCGATTTGCTGGCGGGGAAACAACCCAAAATCCCGGGAATTCAACGCACGTGCCGTGTTTGGAGTGGTCACCATTGATCCTTAATCCACCCTGGGCCAGGAGCATCTCCCCCTGGAGCTCCTTTCCCAATCCCAGCACTTTGGGTCTCATCCAGCATCTCCCCCTGGAGCTCTTCTCCCAATCCCAGCACTCCCAGCCTCATCCAGCATCTCCCCCTGGAGCTCCTTTCCCAATCCCAGCACTCCCAGCCTCATCCAGCATCTCCTCCTGGAGCTCTTTTCCCAATCCCAGCACTCCCAGCCTCTTCCAGCATCTCCCCCTGGAGCTCTTCTCCCAATCCCACCACTCCCAGCCTCTTCCAGCATCTCCTCCTGGAGCTCCTTTCCCAATCCCACCACTCCCAGCCTCATCCAGCACCTCCCCCTGGAGCTCTTTTCCCAATCCCAGCACTCCCAGCCTCTTCCAGCATCTCCTCCTGGAGCTCTTTTCCCAATCCCAGCACTCCCAGCCTCTTCCACCATCTCCTCCTGGAGCTCCTTTCCCAATCCCAGCACTCCCAGCCTCATCCAGCACCTCCCCCTGGAGCTCTTCTCCCAATCCCACCACTCCCAGCCTCTTCCAGCATCTCCTCCTGGAGCTCTTTTCCCAACCTCTCCACTCACCACTTCGAACGTCCCCGGTGCCACAATTAAATTGTCGATGACGTTGTTGATTTTGGTCACCAGGGACAGGATGGAAGCCTGGGAAGGAACGGGACAGGGATTACCCAGGAGCACCTGGAATAATCCCATCTGCAGAGCACAGAATCCATATTATTATCCACAAAAACTCCTCCAAAGAGAACCAATTAATTTTTAGACCTCTCCTGAAGGACTTTGGGTTCTCCAAGCCCCCCATGCCGAGGATCAGGGGGGATTTTGGGCACGGCACCTGCTCGGCAGCGGTGGGAGCCAGGTCCTGGTTCCTCTTGAGCAGGGCCTCGCTGAAAGCCGTCTCATCCGCCGCCGGTTTGACGCGGGGAAACGCCATCTCACACTGGAACGGGACAGAATTCCCACTGGGAATTCATCCTCCAGCACGATTCCATGCTCCTGCTACCCTGCAGGAGCTCCACTGGAGTCCAGGAGCTCCCACCTGTGTCCAGGAGCTCCCACCTGCGCAGCTCCAGAGAGTTTTATTAACTCTATTAAAGAATTCCTTAAATTAACTCATTAAGCCTCGCTTTGTCTGCAGCCACAGGGACCTGGAATCACCCGTCCAACTCAGGGAATTTGGGAGGAGGGAATGATTTCCTCCTGGGAAAGGTGGGAAACAGGCAGGAGAACACCTGAGGGGGAGTGACAGGTACTGGCATCACCCTGAGGAGGGGGGACAAACCTCACTCCAGGGGTTTCTAATCCCAAAAACCCCAATCCTGGAGTGGTTTGGATCCCATTCTTCCCTTTCCAAGAGGACTAAAATCCTTCTTGTGTGGTTTTTTAACTGAATCAACAGCGCTTTTAGGGAATTTCTTCAGTTCAGCCACACCACGAGGACCCAACCCCCCAAAATCAGGGATGGGGGGGGTCGTTAACCCTGGAAAAATCCCGGAAAATTCCCGGGAATCGCCCTCGGGGCGGGGGTTACTCACCACATAGAAGTCGAAGGGGATGTGGGGCACAAAGGGCCGGAACCTAAAGGGGAGAGGAGACCCCGCTTCATTCTCCGAGCCCCCCAAAAGCCCCTCCCGGCCCCGCCCCGGCCCGGGCCCCCCAGCAGCACCGGGCTCGCCCCGGGACTCGCCTGGAACCGAAGCGGCCGCCGCGGCCGCGGCCTCGATCGCCCCTGCGGGGAGAGAACGGCAGCGGCGGTGACGGGGGCTCCGAGCCCCGGGCCCTGCCCGGCCACACTCAGGGTCCTCCCAGCCCCGGTCCCGGTCCCGGTCCCGGTCCCGGTCCCGCCGCCCCCCAGTCCCGGTCCCCGCACGCTCCCCGTGGTCCCCCCCGGTCCCGGTTCTCCCTCCACTTCTCCCCTTCCTCCCCTGGCCCCGGTATCCTCCCGGCATCCCCCCGGTGTCCTCCCGGTATCCTCCCGGTATCCCCCCGCTCCCGCCAAGGTCTCGGTCCCTCCCCAGTCCCAGTGTCCCCTCCCCGGTCCCGGTATCCCCCGGTATCCCCTCCCCGCTCCCGATGTCCCCCCGGTGTCCCTTCCCCGGTCCCGGTGCCCCCTCCCCGTTCCCAGTATCCTCTCCCCGGTCTCGCTGTCCCCTCCCCGGTGCCGGTGTCCCCCGGTGTCCCCTCCCCGTTCCCTGTATCCCCTCCCCAGTCCCGCTGTCCCCTCCCCGCTCCCGGTGCCCCCCGGTGTCCCTTCCCCGCTCCCGGTGTCCCCTCCCCGCTCCCAGTATCCTCTCCCCGGTCCCGGTGTCCCCTCCCCAGTCCCGGTGTCCCTTCCCCGCTCCCGGTGTCCCCTCCCCGCTCCCGCTGTCCCCACCTCATGTCGCCGTCGCCGCCGCCGCCGCTCCCGACAATGAAGCGCCGCTCGCAGACCCCGCAGCAACCCGCCCGCCCATTGGCCGCCGCTCTCCCTCAGCCCGCCCCCCGCGGGGGCTCCTCCGGCAGCCATTGGTGAAGCTGCCCATCAATCAGAGCTGGACGCGGCCAATGGCGAGGCGCCCCGGACGGCCGCTGGAGGGGGCGCGGGTTCCATGAATGGAGCGCGCGGGCCGAGGTTATAGAGCGTCCGGCGCAGCCTATTGGCCAGCAGCAGAGTGGCGCAGCGGGAGCGTGCTGGGCCCATAACCCAGAGGTCGATGGATCGAAACCATCCTCTGCTAGCTTGGTTTTTCTTTCCCTCCCGCCCCACTCGAGAGTTCTTTTGCTCGTTAACATTTTTTTTATTTGCTACGTTGACTTCTTAATGCTCCGTAATGTTTTTCCGGGCTTGTCCCGCGCGGCGAGTAGGCAGCAGCGTGGGGTTGCCGGTGTCACGGGTGTCACCCTACCCGCGCCCACCCGCGTCCCCGAGCGCCGCGCGCGGCCCCGGGAGCGGCGGCTGCGCCATGGCCGAACCCGCCACACGTCCCCCTGTGCGTGTCCCCAACCTCTGCCCGCGTCCCCAGAGCGCTGCCAGGGTCCCCAGCAGCCGCGCAACTCCCGGGTGGCATCTCCGGAGTCACCCCCCCACTCCCGTGGGGCTGCCGTGACCCCTCCGCGGGGCAGAACCTGCGGGGCCAGCGGTGTCCGAGCCCCCCCCGGGTCCCCCAGGGCTGCGTGGAGACTGCGGGGCTGCGTGGGGACAGCGTGGGCTCCGTGCCTAGGGGTGTCCCCTGCACCCTGATGAGTTTCTCGGGTCTCAGCGCCCCACGCGTGACCGGCTCAGCGGCGGCACCCGAGCGCTCGCGGCCCCGACGCGCGGAGGGGACACATCCCGGGACATCGCCCCCCCCCACCCCAAACCCCGTCCCGCCGCCCCCACGGGTGGGAATATCCACACCCACCAGCGGGCGGCCCCATCCGCCGCCCATCCCGGCTGGAATGGCGTGGGGGGAGCGGGCAGGAAGGAGTTAACTCGGTGTGGATGATAACGGCCCTTTGTGTCACCAGTGGGGGGGGCGAGCAAGGGCTCAGCCCCGCCGCGGGGGGGGGGACGCCACTCTCCGTCCGTGGGCGATGCTGGCGGTGCTGGCCCCGCTCCTGGCCCCGCTCCTGGCCCTGCTCCCGGCCGCGGTGACGGCCCCGGCCCCGCTGACCCTCGCGGCGGTGCTGCCCCAGCACAACCTCACCTACCCGTGGGCTTGGCCGCGCGTGGGACCCGCCGTGCGCTTGGCCGCGGCCGCCGTGAATTCCCGGCGGGATTTGCTGCCCGGCTTCACCCTGGGCTGGGTGTTCGGCGACAGCGAGGATCGCCACGGGGTCTGCTCGGAAATGGCCGCGCCGCTGGTGGCCGTGGACCTGTGGCTCGCCCACCACCCCGCGGCGTTTCTGGGGCCGGGGTGCGTCTACTCGGCGGCGCCGGTGGCCCGGTTCACCAGCCACTGGCAGCTGCCGCTGGTCACGGCGGGGGCCGAAGCCCACGGCTTCGACGACAAGAGCGAGGAGTTCGGCTTGACCACCCGCGCCGGCCCCAGCCACCGCAAACTGGGCGAACTGGGCGTGCAGCTGCACCGGCGCTTCAACTGGACGCGGCGGGCGCTGCTCGTGTACTGGGACGAGCGGGTGGACGATCGGCCCTACTACTTCGCCGCCGAGGGTTTGTACGTCCAGCTGCCCACCCTGCGCAACCTCACGGTCATGGACGTCGTGTTCCGAGACGGCGGCAACTTCTCCTTCATCATCCAGGAGATCAAGGCGAAGGGGCGCAGTGAGTGCCGGGGACGGGGACAGCGGGGCGGGCGGGGGACGGGGAGGGGGACGGGGACAGGGACAGGGACAGGGACAGGGACAGGGACTGGGACGGGCGGTGCACGGCTCCACACGGGCGGTGTAGGGCTCTACTCGGTGTGAACAACCCCACACGGGTGTGCACAGCCCCACACGGGTGTGAGCAGCCCCACACGGGTGTGAACAACCCCACACGGGTGTGCACAGCCCCACACGGGTGTGCACAGCCCCACACGGGTGTGAACAACCCCACACGGGTGTGAACAACCCCACACGGGTGTGCACAGCCCCACATGGGTGTGAGCAGCCCCACACGGGTGTGAACAACCCCACACGGGTGTGAACAACCCCACACGGGTGTGCACAGCCCCACACGGGTGTGAACAACCCCACACGGGTGTGCACAGCCCCACACGGGTGTGCACAGCCCCACACGGGTGTGCACAGCCCCCCACACGGGTGCCCATGGGTGCCCGTGGGTGTGCCAGGCTTGGCACGCCTGTGCCCGGGTGCTCATGGCCATACATGGCTGTGCGCGGCTTTACAGGGGTGTCCGCAGCCGGGCACGGGCGTTCCTGGGTGTGCCCAGCTGTGCCCGGCTTCCCACGGGGGTTTCAGGGGTG